>CM033470.1:3447619-3572619 GCA_019447015.1 Hymenochirus boettgeri
AATGTTCTGTATATTTATACATATGGGTGGGAGCTGCCATATTGTTTCCCTTAGACAGTACAATTTGAGGGTATAGCTTATTGTGTGTACAGAACATTCCTTCTCTGTATATTTATATTTATACATATGGGTGGGAGCTGCCATAGTGTTTCCCTTAGACAGTACAGTATGAGGGTACAGCTTATTGTGTGTACAGAACATTCCTTCTCTGTATATTTATACATATGGGTGGGAGCTGCCATATTGTTTCCCTTAGACAGTACAGTATGAGGGTATATATTATTGTGTGTACAGAACATTCCTTCTCTGTATATTTATACATATATGTGGGAGCTGCCATATTGTTTCCCTTAGACAGTACAGTATGAGGGTGGAAACGCTTCTGGTACTTAAACAGATTCGATTGTGACTGTACTTAAACAGTACAGTATGAGGGTATAGCTTATTGTGTGTACAGAACATTCCTTCTCTGTATATTTATACATATGGGTGGGAGCTGCCATATTGTTTCCCTTAGACAGTACAGTATGAGGGTATAGCTTATTGTGTGTACAGAACATTCCTTCTCTGTATATTTATATTTATACATATGGGTGGGAGCTGCCATACTGTTTCCCTTAGACAGTACAGTATGAGGGTATAGCTTATTGTGTGTACAGAACATTCCTTCTCTGTATATTTATATTTATACATATGGGTGGGAGCTGCCATAAAACGTGGGGAAGGGGAAGCTACAAATCAAAATACCTGCTCACAGAGTACCGCGACAGTCGTACAAAGGGGAAACATAATACGAGATGTTAAGGAAAGGAAGAATGACAGGGGAGAAGGGAGCAAAAAACAGTCAGGGAATCAACAATTCCATACAAACTCCTGGTGCAGAGTGATATACACCACCAACACGTCTCCATGTTGTAACCGCGTCTGTGTTTCCTACCCACCCAGCGGGGTATGTCAGCCAACCCCGGATCGCCTCTTTGCATTATGTGCGTCCAATGTTCCCCCAAGCTGGGCGTTCACAACAGCCTGGAATCTGCCCTCTTTCATTATGGCCGTCCCTGCCTCCCCAGCTGGGGAGTCAGCACAGCCTGGAATCTGCTCGTTCATTATGGCGTCCATGTTTCCCCAGCGGGGGGCCTTTCTGTGTTTTACTTCCCAATTTCTTAAATTCTTTCAAAACTCTTCCTTTTTTCTCTTCCTTCTCTTTAGCCTTAGACACGACAGTGTTTTCCTCAACCGTGTTCTCCTCCGACCTCCTTAAGGAGCTCATGGCTTCTTCCCCCTCATGGCTTCCATGTTAGCACTAGGGCTTCCTTTTTACCCATTAACAGGCCTCAGGGTAGAGGATCAGGAAATATCCTGCTATAACTGGATACTATAGGTAAGCGAAATAACGGCACCTTTCCCTGGACCAACAGGGCCCAGACTGAGATACAAACACCAAACTTCCAGGAGCTCACTCTCCTTGCTGCTGCTCACAATGGTGAGCTGCCATATTGTTTCCCTTAGACAGTACAGTATGAGGGTATAGCTTATTGTATGTACAGAACATTCCTTCTCTGTATATTTATATTTATACATATGGGTGGGAGCTGCCATATTGTTTCCCTTAGACAGTACAGTATGAGGGTATAGCTTATTGTGTGTACAGAACATTCCTTCTCTGTATATTTATACATATGGGTGGGAGCTGCCATAGTGTTTCCCTTAGACAGTACAGTATGAGGGTATAGCTTATTGTGTGTACAGAACATTCCTTCTCTGTGTATTTATACATATGGGTGGGAGCTGCCATATTGTTTCCCTTAGACAGTACAGTATGAGGGTATAGCTTATTGTATGTACACAACATTCCTTCTCTGTATATTTATATTTATACATATGGGTGGGAGCTGCCATATTGTTTCCCTTAGACAGTACAGTATGAGGGTATAGCTTATTGTGTGTACAGAACATTCCTTCTCTGTATATTTATATTTATACATATGGGTGGGAGCTGCCATATTGTTTCCCTTAGACAGTACAGTATGAGAGTATAGATTATTGTATGTACAGAACATTCCTTCTCTGTATATTTATAGATATGGGTGGGAGCTGCCATATTGTTTCCCTTAGACAGTACAGTATGATGTATAAATATAAATATACAGAGAAGGAATGTTCTGTACACACAATAAGCTATACCCTCATACTGTACTGTCTAAGGGAAACCCTATGGCGCTCCCCCATATGTAATAATATAATATACAGAGAAGGAATGTTCTGTACACACAATAAGCTATACCCTCATATTGTACTGTCTAAGGGAAACAATACGGCAGCTCCCACCCATGTGCATAATATACAGAGAAGGAATGTTCTGTACATACAATAAGCTATACCCTCAATTGTACTGTCTAAGGGAAACAATTGGCAGCTCCCACCCATATGTGAGCAGCAGCAAGGAGAGGAGCTCCTGGAAGTTTGTGTTTTTCTCAGTCCTGGCCCTTGTTGGGTCCAGGGAAGGTGCCGTTATTCTGCTTACCTATTATCCAGTATAGCAGGTATTTCCTGTATCCTCTCCCCCTGAGGCCTGTTATGGGTAAAAAGAAGCCCAGTGCTAACATGGAAGCCATGGAGGGAAGAAGCCATGAGCTCCTAAGGAGGTCGGAGAGACACACGGTTGAGGACAACAACGTCTGTGTCTAAGGCTAAGAGAAGGAAGAAAAAGGAAGTTTTTGAAAGAATTTAAGAAATTGGAAAGTAAAACACAGAAAGGCCCCCAGCTGGGGAACATGGACGCCATAATAAAGAGGCAGATTCCAGGCTGTGGTGACTCCCCCAGCTGGGAGCAGGACGCCATAATGAAAGGAGGCAGATTCCAGGGCTGTGCTGAAGCCCCAGCTGGGGAACATGGACGCCATAATGAAAGAGGCAGATTCCGGGTTGTGCTGACTCCCCATCTGGGGTAGGAAACACAGACGCCGGTAACATGAGACCGCTGGGGGTGTAGTAACGATGCACAGAGTGAAGTGTTGATGAACTGACGGCCTGTGACTCCCTAGCAAGGAATGGCTGAACAGCTCTGGAGGAGGCTGAACAGGTGGACCAGGCCCTGGCTGGAGCAGGTAGGAGAGAACTCCATGGGGGAGGAGCCTGAGTGCACTGGGACTGAATGGAAGGAGGATGGGGAGAGAGAGGAAAAGAACAATGTGATCAGCAGGGAGAACAGGAGGAAATCCAAAAAGCCTTAAAGGGATGGCCGTGCTGAGCGGAGGAAGGAAGAGATAGAGCACACATTGAATGGAAGAGCGCGATAAGAGAAATAACAGCATCAGGAAACTTCATTACCTAACCAGGAGTTGGAGGAGGTGGAGAAAGGAAATTAAAGGGCGGTGGAGGTTTTGACCCTGGGAAGAGACTTTAGAAATAAAGAACTTTCTGAAGAATGGAGTCTGGTAAAGATGAAAAGAGACTAGAAACCGAGAGGGAACATCCCCGAAGGAAATACCCCACTAGACAGATACTATATAATTATACAGGCACTCAGGCACAAGTACAGATACTATTTATTATACAAGGACGCTGTACCAGACCTCTACTCTTATACAAGGCAGCTCGTACAGACTATAAATATTATACAGGCCGCTAAGTACAGAACTATATATTATACAAGGGCACTAGTACAGATACTATAATATTATACAAGGCACTAGTACAGTACTTAAAATTTACAAGGCGGCTAGTACAGATACTATAATATATACAGGCACTTAGTACAGATACTTAATATTATAACAAGGCGCTCAGTTAGTACAGATATATTATTATACAAGGCGCTTTAGCTACAGGCACTATGTAATATTTTACAAGGCGCTAGTACAGATATATAAGATATACAAGGCGCCGTTAGTTAAACAGCTGAAAATATTATACAGGCGCTAGTACCAGATACCTATAATAGTATACAAGGCGCTCGTACAGAATACATAAATTATACAGGCCTGAGTTAAAGAACTATAATATTATACCAGCGCGCTAGTACAGATGACATAAATTATGACAAGGCGCTAGTACAGATACTATCATATTATACAAGGCCTGCTAGTAAGCATATATATATCTACAAGGCGAAGTACCGAACTATAAGATATATACAAGCACGTAGACATACTATATTATTACCAGGCTGCTAGTACCAATTACTATAAAGTTACAAGGCGCAGTAACAGATTACTATAATATTACTTACAAGGCGCAGTACCAGAGACTGATTATCTATGTATACAAGGCGCTACGTACAGTACTCAATATTATACAAGGCGCTAGTAACGATACAGAATATTATACAAGGCGCTAGTACAGATACTATAATAGTATACAGAGCGGAAGAGAATATCAGGCGTGAGTAACAACAAGGTACAGATATAATATTATACAAGGCGCTAGATACCCGATACTAAAATTATACAAGGCGCTAGTACAGATACTAATATATACCACTAAGATTTATATAATTCCAAGGCCAGACTCGAGATTAAACAGCCTATACAATAATATATATACCAAGGCGCATAGTACAGATACATAATACTAACAAGGGAGTATCAGAGACATACATATTATACCAAGCGCCTAGGTACCAGATACATATATTAAGGCTAGTCAGTTTTATATACAAGGCTTAGTACCGATACATACATATTACTACAAGGCGTAGTAGACCTAGTACAGATACTATAATATTATACAAGCGCTAGACAGTATATAGTAGCCAGATACTCTTATTAAGGCTTACAGATACTATAAAAGGGTAGTACAGATGTACTATTAATTATATACAGGCGGCTTAGTACAGATACTAATATATTATACAAGCGCCTAGTACGATACTATAATATATACATAGCGCCTAGTACAGATACTATAATATTATGACAACGGACGCTAGTACAGATACTTAATATGATACAAGGCCCTAGTAAAGATACAAGTTCGGCATTAAAATATTATACAAGGCCACTAGTACAGCAATATATAATCACGTACGATATATATTTACAGGCCTAGTACCAGAACTATAATATTAGACAGCATAGTACGAACTATAACTTAGATACAAGGCGTAGTACAGATACTTATTACAACTAGTCAGAAATAATATTACAAGGCGCTAGTACAGGATACTATTATTGATACAAGCACAGAGTACTAATAGTTACAAGGGCTAGTAAGATACTATAATATGATTACAAGGCTGTTACAGATTCTAAAATCATTATACAAGGCCTAAGTAAACCAGATACTTTAATATCTACAAGGCAGCGAGTACACAATACTATAATAGATTATACAAGGCGTAGTACAAGTACTATATACTATTATTACCAGGCAGCTAGTACAGATAATTATAAATCTTTACAGGCCCTAGTACAGATACTATAATATATAAAGGGTGGACGCCTAGCTACACGATACTATAATTATAACAAGGCACTAGTACAGATACTAAGATATGCTCAAGGCGGCTAGTACAGATCACAGGACTATAGATTATATAATACATACAAGCGCTACTAGTACAGATACTTTAATATATGAACAAGGCGTCGTACAGATACTATATATTCAGCGCTAGTACAGATATTACGATTATACAAGGGCACTTAGTACAGTACGTATTATACTATACAACGGCGTAGTACAGATACCTGTTAACTATATACAGGGCAATAGTACAGATGACTACTACATTACAGTACTTATACATACAGGTTCGTACGTTTTGTCAGATATACAGCATTAAATATTCGATACTAGGCGTAGATACGGGTAAATATTATACAAGGCTAGTCAGAGCTTACTATTTACTAGGCACTAGGGACAGATCGAGGGTATAATACAGGCGATAGTACGTAGATACTATAACTTACGGATGATACACAGGCACTATGACAGATTACATAGACTATACAGGCATAGTACCAGATACTATTATATATACAGTGCGCAGTACAGTACTAGATATTAGTATGATTACTATGACAGGGCAATTAGTACAGATAGTATGATACTATAGCAGGGCATTAGTACGAACTATGAATCTATACGGGCCTTAGTACATACAGTAGTGATACTATACAGGGATAGACAGAACTATGATTACTATACAGGATTATTTAGCTACACAGTATCGATCGATCACAGGTCATGATTGTCAGTCATCACATGCTAGTATACTGACCGAACTATACCAAGGGCATTAGAAGATACTATGATACTATAGGGCCTAGTGACAGTATTGATATATACAAGGGCAATTTAGTACAGAGAGCTAGCTACTATACAGGGGCATTAGTACAATAGCTATGATTACTATTACAGGGCGGAGTACACTGTATATGATATATAAGGGCATGAGTGACAGATACTATGAACTATTACAGGGCATATACAGTACAGATAGTATGATACGATTACAGGGCATTAGTACCAGCATATATGATTACTATACAGGGCAGCATATAGACTACAGGGCATTCATAATGTATATGTATATCAGGGATTAGTACAGATAAGTATGATACTAACGTGGCATTAGTTACAGATAGTAGGAATACGGCAGGCAGATGTATGTAACAGGGCATTAGTCAGAAGCTATGATACTACTACAGGGCATATTACAGATAGATTGATTATAAGATTGACAAGTATATGATACTATACAGGGCATAGTACAGATACGATGTATTCAACAGGGCATTATGTAAGATACTATGAGCTTACTATAAAGGGGCCTCTTAGTACAGTACTAGTATTACAGGGCATTAGTACGTACTTGATACTATACCAGGGCATTAGTACAGCGATACAGTTGATACTATACAGGGATTAGTACATGATACGTATGATACTATACAGGGCATTAGTGACAGAATAATGATACATGAAGGGCCATTCGTACAGATACTAGTATTAGACAGGGCCATTACAATTATGATATAGGCTAGAAAGATAGCAGATATCAGGAATAAATCGGTCTATACAGGGCATTAGTACAGATCTATGATATTACAGGGCTTAGTACGATACTATGTAATACAGCGCATTATCAGGCAGACTTGTACTTAAGGCCAGTAAGTTACTGGACCGGTGTACGAACATACTATCGATTACAGATACTATCATACAGGGTCATTAGTTAAGATAGGATACATCAATGTACATATGAACTGGTATTAGACAGCGTCTAAGCTCGTACAGATACGATGATTTTGGGATCTACAGTCTTGATTTAGGGATTAGTGAAATACTAGAATCGGCATTAGTACAGATACTATGATACTATACAGGGCATTAGTACAGATTACTATGATACTATACAAGGGCATTAGTACAGAATTGATACTATACAGGGATGTAGTACAGATAGATTGAATATACAGGGCATTAGTACAGATAGTATGTATACTTATACAGGGCATTAGTACAGCTTTACTATGATGATAACAGGGCATTAGTACAGATACGTATGATGAACTTATAAAGGGCATTCGATACAGATTTAGTTACTATACCAGGGATTAGTACAGATAGGTATGATACTATACCGGGCATGTACAGATATTGTACTACAGGATGACGGATCTTGATACTATACAGGGCATATTAGTACAGATAATGATACTATTATACAGGGCATTAGTACAGATAATGATGATACTATACGGGCATTAGTACAGCTACTATGATTACTATACAGGGCTTAGTCAATACTATGATACTATACAGGCGCATTGTACAGCTAGATATGCATACTATAAAGGGCATTTAGTACAGAGATAGTATGATACTAACAGGATTAGTACAGATCAGTATGATACTATACAGGGCATTAGTACAGGATAACATGACTATTACAGGAGCATTACGTACAGATGTATGAACATATCAGGGCCATGTACAGATTAGTATGTACGATACAGGGCTATTGTACAGATACTATGATTACTATACAGGGTTAGTTACAGATAGTATGATTACATACAGGGCATTAGTACAGTAGATGATATATACAGGGCAATAGTACCAGATTATGTAGATACTATACAGGGCATTAGTAGATGTATGATACTATTAGCAATGACTTTTTTTATGACAGGGCATTAGTAAGATGTAGGATCGTACTATACAGGGCATAGCTACAGATAGCTATGATACTATACAGGGCACTTAGTACAGATAGTGTGATACTATACAGGGCCATTAGTACAGATACATGCTACTATACAGGGCAATTAGGTAGATAGTATGTTATACGTAACAGGGCATCGTACAGATATATGATACTATACAGTGGCATAGTACAGATACTATTGATACGATAAGGGCTTATACAGATAGTCTGGATATATTACAGGCATGTAGTACAGATACTATGTACTATACAGGGCAATAGTACCAGTATACTGACTAACAGGGCTCTAGTACAGGATAACGTATGATACTATACAGGGCATTAGTACAGATGTAGATATTATACAGGGCATAGTACAGATGTATGATTACTATACAGGGCATTAGTACACGATAGTTATGATCAGGGCTTACAGTAAGATGCATTAGTACAGATAGCTATGATACTATCACAGGGTATTAGTACGATACGATGATACTCAGAGGCATGTAGTACAGATGTATGATACTATACAGGGGCATAGTACAGTATTACTAGATGTACTTATACAGGCATTAGTACAGATAATATGTACTCACAGGGCATTACCGTACGATATATGATATCTACAGGGCATTAGTACAGAGTATGATTACTATACAGGCTTAGTACAATAGTGATCATCAGGCCGATTAGATCAGTATTGATACTGATACAGGGGCATTAGACAGGACATTGATCTATAAGGCATCAATAGTAAACTATCAGGGCATTAGTACAGATATGTATATTATACAGGCATTAGTACAATGATATGTACTATAGATTAGAAGAGTGATCACAGGGTTAGTAAGATGTATGATACTATAGGCTAGACGTTATAGATAGCATATACAGCTTATGAAGTAAAGATGGATGTAGTACATTACAGGGCCATTGTACCAGCAGTACTATGTATATAGGAGTGAGTCCGAGGTGATTTACAGGCATAGGTACAATATTGAATACTTACGTATTGAACTAAACCTAGTACAGGCCATTGACATACCTAGTACAGATAATGATACTATACAGGGCATTCGTACAGAAGTATGCTACTTATACAGGGCATATGACAGATACTATGTACTATACAGGGAATTAGTACAGATACATGATACTACAGGGGCATTAGTACAGATAGTATGATACTTATCACACATGGCTAGGCTATTTTAAGGGATAGTTATAGAGAATATACAGGGCATTAGTACAGATACTATGATACTATAAGGGCATTACGTTACAGATACTATGAACTATACAGGGCATTAGTACAGATATGATACTATACAGGGATTGTACGAGAATAGGGTTAGTACGATATTATGATATATACAGGGCAATGAGTACAGATATATCGGATACTAGACGTGGCATTATACAGATACTTGTTACTATACAGGCATTTAGTACAGATACTATGATACTATAACAGGGCATTAGTACAGTCTTATGATTATAATACAAGGGACATTAGTACAAGATACTATGATACATAAGGGACATTAGTACAGATATATGATACTATACAGAAAGTGACTATGATACTTATACAGGGCTAGTACATGACTATGATTTCTGGGAAACGTATTAAGTTTGGGTGTAACGTTGACTCTGTTCACTTGAGGACCACAACCCCAAAGATGTGAAAAATGACCCACAAATGGATGTTAGCCTCCTTCTATCCTTATCCATTATCTTCTTATTCCACACAATTCAATCTGTTTTTCTTTATTTGTTTTGTTTAATGTTTGTCCTGCCAGACTCACAAGTGGACGTTGTGTGTGAAACTGGTTCAGATCTCCGATACTGTCAGGACAATTCATGGGCCAATTCGAAGCTACACACACTACCAACCAAGCACAACAATCAGGTTCATGCACGATAACCCACCCATGGAATTAGGTTAGTCACCTCAGACACAGCGGGTGTTCCATGGGGCGGTATGCAACCGGAATTTCAGCTGAAGTGCAGCTCCTTCGGCCAAACTGGCCGGTAATCCCAAGTTGACATGAAGACGCCTTGGTGCAAATGGTACAGGTTCAAACCAGGAGATTCTCGGGGGATCTGGTTTAACTTGGAAACAAATGCCAATTCATGTGTTAAAAATACCTCAATGTCTAAGGGAAACAGGCAGCTCCACCCTATGTATAAATATACAGAAGGAATGTTCTGTCATACAATAGCTATCCCTCATACTGTACTGTCTAGGAAACAATTATGGAGCTCCCACCATATGTATAAATATACAGAGAAGGAATGTTCTGTACAACAATAAGCTATCCCTCCTCCTGTCATGGGTGGGAGCTGCCATATTGTTTCCCTTAGACAGTACAGTATGAGTGTATAGCTTATTGTGTGTACAGAACATTCCTTCTCTGTATATTTATATTTATACATATGGGTGGGAGCTGCCATATTGTTTCCCTTAGACAGTACAGTATGAGGGTATAGCTTATTGTGTGTACAGAACATTCCTTCTCTGTATATTTATATTTATACATATGGGTGGGAGCTGCCATATTGTTTCCCTTAGACAGTACAGTATGAGAGTATAGCTTATTGTGTGTACAGAACATTCCTTCTCTGTATATTTATATATATGGGTGGGAGCTGCCATATTGTTTCCCTTAGACAGTACAGTATGAGGGTATAGCTTATTATGTGTATAGAACATTCCTTCTCTGTATATTTATACATATGGGTGGGAGCTGCCATATTGTTTCCCTTAGACAGTACAGTATGAGGGTATAGATTATTGTGTGTACAGAACATTCCTTCTCTGTATATTTATACATATGGGTGGGAGCTGCTATATTGTTTCCCTTAGACAGTACAGTATGAGGGTATAGCTTATTGTATGTACAGAACATTCCTTCTCAGTATATGTCTATTTATACATATGGGTGGGAGCTGCCATATTGTTTCCCTTAGACAGTAATGTTCTGTACCACAATAAGCTTACCCTCATACGGTACTGTCTAAGGGAAACAATGGCAGCTCCCACCCATAGTATAAATATAAATAACAGAGAAGGAATGTTCTGTACACACAATAAGCTATACTCTCATACTGTACTGTCTAGGGAACAATAATAGCAGCTCCCACCCATATGTATAAATATAAACAGAGAAGGAATGTTCTGTACACACAATAAGCTATACCCTCATACTGTACTGTCTAAGGGAAACAATATGGCAGCTCCCACCCAATGTATAAATATAATATACAGAGAAGGAATGTTCTGTACACACCATAAGCTATACCCTCATACTGTACTGTCTAAGGGAAACAATAGGCGCTCCACCCATATGTATAAATATACAGAGAAGGAATGTTCTGTACAACAATAAGCTATACCCTCATACTGTACTGTCTAAGGAACAATATAGCATTCCACCCATATGTATAATATAAATATCAAGAAGAATGTTCTGTACACACAATAATCTATACCCTCATACTGTACTCTAAGGGAAACAATATGGCAGCTCCCACCCATATGTAAAATTAAATATACAGAGAAGAATGTTCTGTACACAATAGCTATACCCTCATCCTGTACTGTCTAGGGAAACAATGGGCAGCTCCCACCCATATGTATAAATATAAATATACAGAGAAGGAATGTTCTGTACATACATAAGCTATACCCTCATCTGTACTGTCTAAGGGAAACCCTATGGCGCTCCCACCCAATGTAATACATATAATATACAGAGAAGGAATGTTCTGTACATACAATAAGCTATACCCTCATATTGTACTGTCTAAGGGAAACAATACGGCAGCTCCCCACCCATGTGATAATAACAGAGAAGCAATGTTCTGTACATACAATAAGCTATACCCTCAATTGTACTGTCTAGGGAACAATATGGCAGCTCCCACCCATATGTGAGCAGCAGCAGGAGAGGAGCTCCTGGAAGTTTGTGTTTTTCTCAGTCCTGGCCCTTGTTGGTCCAGGGAAAGTGCCGTTATTCGCTTACCTATTATCCAGTATAGCAGGATATTTCCTTGTATCCTCTCCCCCCTGAGGCCTGTTATGGGTAAAAAGAGCCCAGTGCTAACATGGAAGCCATGGAGGGGAAGAAGCCATGAGCTCCCTAAGGAGGTCGGAGGAGACACACGGTGAGGACAACACGTCTGTGTCTAAGGCTAAGAGAAGGAAGAAAAAGGAAGTTTTGAAAGAATTTAAGAAATTGGAAAGTAAAACACAGAAAGGCCCCCAGCTGGGGAACATGGACGCCATAATAAAGAGGCAGATTCCAGGCTGTGGTGACTCCCCAGCTGGAGCATGGACGGCCATAATGAAAGGAGGCAGATTCCAGGGCTGTGCTGAAGCCCCAGCTGGGGAACATGGACGCCATAATGAAAGAGGCAGATTCCGGGTTGTGCTGACTCCCCATGCTGGGGTAGGAAACACAGACGCCGGTAACATGAGACCGCTGGGGGTTGTAGTAACGATGCACAGGAGGTGAAGTGTTGATGAAACTGACGGCCTGTGACTCCCTAGCAAGAATGGCTGAACAAGGCTCTGGAGGAGGCTGAACAGGTGACCAGGCCCTGGCTGGAGCAGGTGGAGAGAACTCCATGGGGGAGACCTGAGTGCACTGGGACTGAATGGAAGGAGGAGGGGAGAGAGAGGAAAAGAACACATGTGATCAGCAGGGAGAACAGGAGTAAATCCAAAAAGCCTTAAAGGGAGGCCGTGCTGAGCAGGAGGAAGGAAGAGATAGAGCAGCACATTGAATGGAAGAGCGCGATAAGAGAAATAACAGCATCAGGAAACTTATTACCTAACCAGGGAGTTGGAGGAGGTGGAGAAGGAAATTAAAGGGCGGTGGAGGTTTTGGACCCTGGGAAGAGACTTGTAGAAATAAAGAACTTTCTGAAGAAATGGAGTCTGGTAAGATGAAAAGAGAACTAGAAACCGAGAAGGGAACATCCCGAAGGAAATACCCCTGTTAGATAGGACCTGTAGTGTAGATATGTCTGTAGGTAGTAGATTTAGTACGGGAGATGACGTTGTAGATAGTCTGTTGTAGTAGGTTGTAGTGTAATGGCTTAGTGTAGATAGGCTTGTTACAACCATGGTCCTGTAGTGTAAGATAGGTCTTGTAGTGTAGATAGGTGACTGTCGTAGTGTATGTAGTGTTGACTGTATGTAGATCGGTTTAGTTGTGTAGACTCGATTGTAGATAGGACGTGTGAGTGGTCTGATGATCTGTAGTTTAGATAGCTTCGTGAGTATGTGTGTAGATAGGACTTGTAGATAGGACTGTAAGTGTAGAATGATGGATGAGTTTAGGGGGGAACGTTTTTGATTAGTGTAGATATGGAGATTTGTAGTTTGTAGATAGGACTGGAGTAATGTAGGTAGATAGGACTGTAGTGTAGATAGGTCTGTAGGTAGATAGGACTGTTAGTGTAAATAGACTGTCTGTAGATAGGACTGTAGTGTAGATAGGACTGTAGTGTAGATAGGACTGTAGTGTAGATAGGTCTGTAGTGTAGATAGGACTGTAGTGTAGATAGGACTGTAGTGTAGATAGGTCTGTAGTGTAGATAGGACTGTAGTGTAGATAGGACTGTAGTGTAGATAGGACTGTAGTGTAGATAGGACTGTAGTGATACAGATAGGTCTGTATCGTGTAGATGTAGTGTAGATAGGACTGTAGTGTAGCTAGGTCTGTAGTGTAGATAGGACTGTAGTGTAAATAGGTCTGTAGTGTAGATAGGACTGTAGTGTAGATAGGACTGTAGTGTAGATAGGACTGTAGTGTAGATAGGACTGTAGTGTAGATAGGACTGTAGTGTAGATAGGTCTGTAGGGTCGATAGGACTTGTAGGTTAGATAGGACTGTAGTGTAGATAGGTCTGTAGTGTAGATAGGACTGTAGTGTAGATAGGACTGTAGTGTAGCATAGGATGTGTAGTGTAGATGGTCCGGTAGTGTAGATAGGACTGTAGTGTAGATAGGACCTGGTAGTGATAGACTGAGGTCTGACTGTACGTGTAGGACGTAGGATTTGTAGTGTAGATAGGACTGTAGTGTAGATAGGACTGTAGTGTAGATAGGTCTGTAGTGTAGATAGGACTGTAGTGTAGATAGGACTGTAGTGTAGATATGACTGTAGTGTAGATAGGCCTGTAACGTAGATAGGCCTCTGGGTAAACATCACTTAGACAGACAAGCGATGGATCATTTTATTCTGTGTTTATTCCGTGTTGATCCCCAGGTTTCAGTATCCCTTCCAATCTATCACGGAACTGGTATTTCCCAAAAAATATCAGATAACGACGCGAACAAATAATACCGCAGTCGAGAAATTTAGATCATTATTGGCATGTTGTGCCCATGTTGTAGAATAATGTCCTTGGCAGTTAGTGCCCCAATACCACACGATAGTAATAAAACCCACACATCTGTATTTCTCAACATCCCAATATCCTACGACACACACAGACACGATGGAGGTTCCTGGTGTTTTCTTCTAGAGAAGAATGTAAGTAGAGAGTAACGTACCCCCTGAGAGTTGTTAGTTAAATTAAACAAGATAAGAACAGGACGTACGTTACCAATATGTTTATTAATAATTCACGGCAGGACATCTGACCGTATTGGGTGGGATACTCCATTAGGAATGGTGAAACCCATACTACACAGGGAAGGTGTAGGATTTCTCTCTTTGCTTGGTCTATGTTAGTTAATTACAGTAAAGTGACATTTTCCACCAACGCATTTGCTGTCAGGTAAAGGTCCATGTGGTTCTATTTCCAAGGGTCGGGTAAAGGAAAGGTCAAACATAGCATCTTAGGTCACAGTCTAGTGAACAATTTCAATATGGTTCATTGGTCAGCTGTACTGATCCTACTTAGTACTGCAGGGGCTACTACTACTTAGTGGCAGGGGCGTAACTACCTGGGGAGCAGACCCTAATCTTTCTTTTTTTCTATGACAGATCTAGTCTCCTCCCAGAAAACCACTATAGATGAAGCACAGATAAGGGGGCACAGTGATTCCTAGTTACGTCACTGTACAGCGTCATACTGTAATCCACCGGTTCTAAATGTACGACGGTGCCCTAAATATGTTCAAATCTGTGCATTTTTTCGAAAAAATATCTCACTGTTTTTAAACGACATTCATCAATCTGTATAATTATAAATATATCTATATACAGAATATCATCTTTATAATCAGAAGCACTGGACATGCATTTCATCCTCCAGACGGCACTGACACGCACAGAGGGACGTATTGAGTGGAGGTAATTAAAACCAAGAAGTTGAATAAATGAAATGGAAGGGAATCTTCCTTTGAAAGGCGAAATGTCTTTGATAAGGATCTGCTGGGAGAATGAGGAGGAAAGTCATAGAATGGGAATGAAAGTCCTGATTCATCTCCGGTGAGGGCGTCTCTCAGATGTTCGTCTAACAGCTGCGCGGAGAGAAATGGGATGCGAGGAAAATACCAAATACTGGGAACAAACCACGGCCATTGAATTCTTATCCGGGAACGAAACAAGATCGTATTTGGATGCAAATCGTTCACGGACACAGGGAATGGAGATTTTCATTTACAGATATATATAAATGGGTCACAAACACTTTAGTCTGTACCGACATAAGATTGTGTGGCCGACCCACAATGCACTACTGGGAGATAAGCCCCCATTTCGGCAGACTAGATTGTCTAGACCGGACTGCCTATGGACATCTGTGGACCGAGCACCCATAGACAAACTGATAGTCGGCCATATTGAAAAACCCGGTGTATCACGAAATGGCGAATGTTCGCACAATACCTCGTGGAATTAAAATACCGCTATGGTATTGAATGGGGGATCAGAAATCTACATTCGCGATCGTGGTTCTATGATTGTGATCGTAAATTTACGACCGATATTGTAGATTTATTACCACAACCGTGAATTTACCGTGGCACTCAGTCAGGTTCCGTGGTCGGCCCCTCGATCTCACAAAGCTTTAAGGTCAGACCATGAGATTTCTTCTCCTGACCAACCACTCGGCACTTCCGACCGGTCGGCCAGGAGGAAGGACGGACGGCCGCGGCAATAATGGCTGCAGGGGCAACAGTTCACCACGACCAAGTGTGCGGCCAATCACCCGTGGTCTTTGGACGTGTCCGATCGTCCAATCGTCCAATTCGGGCCCCAAATTTTGCATAGTGTGTACCCAGTATTAGGGACGTATTTATAAAGGTTCGTCAGAATGATACCACTAGTGTCAGCCAACGTCGAATTCCTGGCGGTGGTATGAGGGTACAGCTTATTGTGTGTACAGAACATTCCTTCTCTGTATATTTATATTTATACATATGGGTGGGAGCTGCCATAGTGTTTCCCTTAGACAGTACAGTATGAGGGTACAGCTTATTGTGTGTACAGAACATTCCTTCTCTGTATATTTATACATATGGGTGGGAGCTGCCATATTGTTTCCCTTAGACAGTACAATTTGAGGGTATAGCTTATTGTGTGTACAGAACATTCCTTCTCTGTATATTTATATTTATACATATGGGTGGGTGGACTGCATAGTGTTTCCCTTAGCAGTACAGTATGAGGGTAAGCTTATTGTGTGTACAGAACATCCTTCTCTGTATATTTATACATATGGGTGGAGCTGCCATATTGTTTCCCTTAGCAGTACAGTATGAGGGTATATTATTGTGTGTACAGAACATTCCTTCTCTGTATATTTTATAATATATGGGGGAGCTGCATATTGTTTCCCTTAGACAGTACAGTATGAGGGTATAGCTTCGTGCTGGTGATTTTTACCCAGTGTAAACCCCCTACCATGGCAAGTGATGTTAACCAATGTCCCTACCATGGCTGTGAGTGAACCCATGGACCCTACCATGCAGGATTGTAACCCATTTCCCCCTACCATGCAGTGTTGTAACCCATGTACCCTACATAGCTGTGATGGTAACCACTTGTACTCTATCGGGTTGTGATTGTAACCCATGTACCCTACCATAGCTGTGATTGTACCCATGACCCTATCCATGGCAGTGATTGGTAGCCATGTACAACAATGGCAGTGAGTGTAACCCATGTACCCTACCATGCTGTGATGGTAATCCATGTACCTTACCATGGCAGTCATTGTTACCCATGTACCTATGATGGCTCTGTTTAAAATTATATACCCATGTATCCTACCATGTAATAGGGGTTAATGCGGCTTAAGACCCAACTAGAAAGCGACAGCATCTCTCGTACATAGTCCTATTAATGTTGATTGTTCACGGGAATACTAGTTATCGCTATAGGCTCACTCTCTCTATCAGGAGATGAGGTCAGGGGGCAATGGGTTGATGTTTGCTCACCATAAGGTAGTTCTGGGTCTTCTTCAGGCATAGTGGTCTCATCAGCGGCTTGTGTGGTTGGGCCACGTTTACTAGATAAATAAGAAAGAGAAAAAAATCTTTGGGTTTCTTTAAGCATTAAAGGGGAACTAAACTGAAACTGCCCATTTCTGAAAACTATTATTCTACCCAAATATCCCTGATATCACTTTAAATATCCAATCTGAACAATGCTACATTTCAGCTGTCAATCAAGTACCTGATGATCATAAACTTTAATGCTGTGTGCAGTTGGTATGTTGCATTTGTGGGAAATTCCCTCCCCTAGTTCTGGCTCATAGTTATTACTGAGCACGTGGTAAATTAAATGTAGGAAAGTGTCTGTTACAGGGAGAGATAGAAAGGGGAATTTCCCCAGTGTGACCAATAGAACTTACACTCTATGAGACACAAAAATAAACCCCCAGGATTCCAGCCTTACTGACTCCATGGTGTCGCTCGACTTCCACACTCCAGTCACTCCAGTTACCTGCATCAAGTGGAAATCCTTTGACGCTGACTGAAACACATGCTTCAATGCCAGCAAACGCATCTGTTATTATGTCCGACAAGTTCGCAGTTCTACCTACGAGAGAGAGAGACAGAGAGAGAGATTTACTATACAGGGCACTAGTACAGAATACAGAAATTATACAACGGCACTGAGTTAAAGGACTATAATATTTACCAGGCGCTAGTACCAGAGAACATAATATTATACAAGGCGCTAGTACAGATACTATAATATTATACAAGGCGCTAGTACAGATACTATAATATTATACAAGGCGCTAGTACAGATACTATAATATTATACAAGGCACTAGTACGATACTATAATATTATACCAGGCGCTAGTACCAGATACTATAATATTATACAAGGCACTAGTACAGATACTATAATATTATACAAGGCGCTAGTACCAGATACTATTACATGAACAAGGCGCTAGTACAGATACTATAATATTATACAAGGCGCTAGTAAGATACGAGAATATTATACAAGGCGCTAGTACAGATACTATAATAGTATACAAGGCGCTAGTACCAGTACTATAATATTATACAAGGCGCTAGATACCCCAGATACTAAAATTATACAAGGCGCTAGTACAGATACTATAATATTATACAAGGCGCTAGTACAGATACTATAATATTATACAAGGCGCTAGTACAGATACTTAGAATATAACAAGGCGTAAGTACAGAGACTATAATATTATACCAAGGCGCCTAGTACCAGATACTATAATATTTAACAAGGCACTAGTACAGTATATAATATTATACAAGGCCCTAGTACAGATACTATAATATTATACAACGGCGCTAGTAAGATAGTACAGATACTATAATATTATACAAGGCGCTAGTACAGATAATATATAGATTATAACAAGGCGCTGTCCAGATACTCTATATTCTACAAGGCGCTGTACAGAAGATACTTAGATATTAAAGGCGCTAGACAGATGACTATTATTATACAGGCGGCTTAGTACAGATACTAATATTTATACAAGCGTAGTACCGATACTATAATTAGTAGACATAGCGCGCTAGTACAGATACTATAATATTATGACAAGGACGCTAGTACAGATACTATAATATAGACAAGGCCCTAGTAAAGATACTATAAGTATTAACAAGGCACTAGTAAGAATATATATATACAAGGCACTAGTACAGAATCTAATATATTACAATGGCACTAGTAACAGAGATAGTATATTATACAGGCACTAGTACAGATACTATAATATTATACAAGGCACTAGTACAGATACTATAATATTATACAAGGCACTAGTACAGATACTATAATATTATACAAGGCACTAGTACAGATAATAATATTAACAAGGCGCTAGTACAGGATACTATAATATTATACAAGGCACTAGTACAGATACATAATAGTATACAAGGCGGCTAGTACAGATACTATAATATGATTACAAGGACACTGTACAGATATTAATATTATACAAGGCCTAGTAAAAACCAGATACTTAATATTATACAAGGCAGCGAGTACACGAATACTATAATAGTATACAAGGCATAGTACAGAGACTATAATATTATAAAGGCACTAGTACAGATAATTATAAAATTTACAAGGCACCTAGTACAGATATATAATATTATACAAGGGGGGGGACGATAGTACAGGATACTATAATTATTAATCAAGCACTAGTACAGATTACTATAGATAAGCCAAGGCGCGTAGGTACAGAGGACTATGTTATAATAATGACAAGGCGCTCTAGTACAGATACTATTATATTATGACAAGGCGCTCGTACAGATACTATAATATTTACAAGGCGCTTAGGTACAAGATATTACGATTATACAAGGCGCTAGTACAGATACTATTATATTATACAAGGCGCTAGTACAGATACTTTAATATTATACAAGGCGCTAGTACAGATATATAATATTATACAAGGCGCTAGTACGATAGTAAATATTATACAAGGCCCTAGTACAGATACTATAATATTATACAAGGCCCTAGTACAGAGACTATAATATTATACAAGGCACTAGTACAGATACTATAATATTATACAAGGCGCTAGTACAGATACTATAATACTATACAAGGCACTAGTACAGATACTATAATACTATACAAGGCACTAGTACACGATACTATTAATATTATACAAGGCGCTAGTACAGATACTATAATATTAATATAGTATGATACTATACAGGGCATTAGTACAGATAGTATGATACTATACAGGGCATTAGTACGATACTATGAACTATGACGGGCCTTAGTACATATAGTAGTGATACTATACAGGGAGTAGTACAGATACTATGATTACTATAACAGGCGCATTATTTTCAGTACCATCACTCGATTCCCATCCCACAGGTTTCCATTAGATTGACTCACAGTCCCATCATTCATTCATTAGTACAGATACTGATCCCGATACTATACCAGGGCATTAGTAAGATACTATGATTACTATAAAGGCATTAGTAAGATAGTTGTACTATACAAGGGAATTAGTACAGAGAGTAGCTACTATACAGGGGCATTAGTACAATAGTATGATACTATTACAGGGCAGTAGTACAGCTCGTAATGATACTATACAGGGCATAGTGACAGATTACTATGAACTATTTACAGGGCATTAGTACAGATAGTATGATACGATTACAGGGCATTAGTACAGCTAGTATGATTACTATAACAGGGCATTGTTACAATACTATGATTACTATACAGGGCCATTCTATACATGCTACTATGATACTATCAGGGGATTAGTACAGATAAGATGATACTAACGTGGCATTAGTTACAGATAGTATGATCCTATGACGGGCATTAGTACAGAAGTATGATACTATATCAGGGCATATTACAGATAGTATTGATACTATAAAGGGCATTAGGACAGATGATACTATGATACTTATACAGGGCATTAGTACAGATACTATGATATTATACAGGGCATTATTACAGATACTATGATACTATAAACCAGGGCCTTAGTCAGATACTATGATATTACAGGGCATTAGTACCGGATACTATGATACTATCCAGGGCTATTAGTACAGGGATGACATGATACTATACAGGGATTAGTACATGATACTATTGATACTATACGGGCATTAGTACAGATAATAGATACTATACAGGGCCATTAGTACAGATACTATGATATTAGACAGGGCCATTAGTACAGATGTATGATATATACAGGCATATATTAGTAAAGATAGCTATGTATATACAGGCATTAGTAAGATCGTATGATACTATACAGGGCATTAGTACAGATCTATGATACTATACAGGGGCATTAGTACAGATAGTATGATTACATACAGCGGCATTTAGGACAGATCTATGTACTATAAAGGGCCATTAGTAAGATTACTAGGATACTATACAGGGATAGTACCGATACGTAGGATACTATACAGGCGCATTGTACAGATACTATGATACATACAGGGCATTAGTTACAGATTAGTTGATACTATACAGGGCATAGTACAGAAGTATGAACTATTAAAGGGATTATTTAGTACAGATACTATGATACTATAAGGGCGGTCGTACAGATACGATGATTATATACAGGGATTCTACAGATACTTTAGACTATTAACAGGGCAGTTAGTGACAGATACTATGATACTTATACAGGCATTAGTACAGATACTATGATACTATACAGGGCATTAGTACAGATTACTATGATACTATACAAGGGCATTAGTACAGAAATTGATACTATACAGGGCATTCGTACAGATACTATGATACTATACAGGGCATTAGTACAGATAGTATGTTACTGGTATACAGGGCATTAGTACAGCTTTACTATGATAATAACAGGGCAATTAGTGACAGATTACTATGATGACTTATAAAGGGCATTCGTACAGATTTAGTGCTACTATACCAGGGCTTAGTACAGATAGGTGATACTATACCGGGCATTAGTACAGAATACTATGATACTTACAGGGATTAGACGGATCTATGATACTTACAGGGCATATTAGTACAGATAGTATGATACTATTCATCGGGCATTAGTACAGATAATATGATACTATACAGGGCATTTAGTACAGCTACTATGATGACTATACAGGGCATAGTCATGATACTATGATACGATACAGGCGCATTAGTACAGATAGTATGCTACTATAAAGGGCATTTAGTACAGAATAGTATGGATACTATACAGGGAATTAGTACAGGATCGTATGATACTATACAGGGCATTAGTACAGGATAATATGAACTATACAGGGCATTAGTACAGATAGTATGATACATACAGGGCCTAGTAACAGATAGTATGATACTATACAGGGCATTTGTACAGATACTATGATTACTATACAGGCTTTAGGTTACAGATAGTATGATTACTATACAGGGCATTAGTACAGATACATGATTAATATACAGGGCAATTAGTACAGATTACTTATGATACTAACAGGGCATTAGTACAGATGTTATGATACTATTACAGCGCAATTGGACAGATAGTATGATATTATACAGGGCATTAGTACAGATAGTATGATTACTATACAGGGCATTAGTACAGATAGTATGATACTATACAGGGCATTAGTACAGATAGTATGATACTATACAGGGCCATTAGTACAGATTACATGCTACTATACAGGGCATTAGGTAGATAGTATGTTTACGATAACAGGGCATTAGTACAGATATATGATACTATACAGGGCATTCAGTACAGATACTATGATACTATAAGGGCATAGTACAGATAGTATGGATACTATTACAGGCATTAGTACAGATACTATGATACTATACAAGGGCAGTAGTACAGATAGTATGAATAACAGGGCATTAGTACAGATAACTATGATACTATACAGGGCATTAGTACAGATGATAGATACTATACAGGGCATGAGTACAGATAGTTATGATTACTATACAGTGCATTAGTACAAGATAGTTATGATATGATACAGGGCATTAGTACAGTAGTATGATAACTTCAGGGCATTAGTTACAGATAGTATGATACTATCACAGGTATTAGTACGATACGATGATACATACAGGGGCATGAGTTACAGATGTATGATACTATACAGGGGCATTAGTACAGTTATTACTATGATTACTTATAAGGGCATTAGTACAGATTATATGATACAACAGGGCATGTAGTACAGATACTATGAGACATACAGGGCATTAGTACAGATGTCTGATACTATACAGGGCATTAGTACAGATAGATGATACTATACAGGCCGATTAGATACAGCTAGTATGATACTGATACAGGGCATTAGACAGAGGACATTGATACTATACAGGCATTAGTACAGATAGTATGATACTATACAGGGTCATTAGTACAGATAGTATATATTATACAGGCATTAGTACAATGATATGATACTATACAGCGGCATTAGTAAGAGACTATGATACAGACAGGGGCATAGTAAGATGTATGATACTATAAAGGGCCATAGATACAGATTACATATGATACTATACAGGGCATTAGTACAGAAGATGATATATACAGGGCATTCGTACCAGCTAGTTATGATATATACAGGGCAGTAGTACAGATTACGTAGATACTATACAGGGCATTAGTACGATAATGATACTATACAGGGCATTAGTACAGATAGTATGCTACTTATACAGGGCATATACAGATACTATGCTACTATTACAGGGCATTAGTACAGATACTATGATACTACAGGGCATTAGTACAGATAGTATGATACTATCACAGGGCATTAGTTAAGCTAGTATGATATTTACAGGGCATTAGTTACAGATAGTAGAACTATACAGGGCATTTAGTACAGATACTATGATACTATAGGGCATTAGTTACAGATACTATGATACTATACAGGGCATTAGTACAGAGTATGATACTATACAGGGCATCGTACAGATAGTATGATATTACAGGGCAATAGTACAGATAGTATCCGGATACTAGACAGTGGCCATTAGTTACAGATTACTTGATATACTATACAGGGCATTTAGTACAGATACTATGATACTATAACAGGGCATTAGTACAGATACTTATGATTACTATACAGGGACATTAGTACAGATACTATGATACTTAAGGGCATTAGTACAGATACTATTGATTACTATACAGGAACATTCGTACAGAACTATTGATACTTATACAGGGCATAGTACAGATACTATGATACTTATGGGAAACGTATTTAAGTTTATGGTGTAAACGTTAGACTCTGTTCACTTGAGGGACCACAACCCAAAGATGTGAAAATGACCCACAAATGGTATGTTAGCCCCTTCTATCCTTATCATTATCTATCTTATTCCACACAATTCGATCTGTTTTATTCTTATTTGTTTTGTTTAATGTTTGTCCCTGCCAGACTCACAAGTGGACGGTTGGGTGGAAACGGTTCCAGATCTCCGATGACTGTCCAGGACAATTCATGGGCCAATTAGAAGTATACACACAATACCAACAAGCACAACAATCAGGTTCATGCACGATAACCCACCACGGAATAGGTTAGTCACCTCAGACACCAGCGGGTGTTCCACTGGAGCGGTATGCAACCGGAATTTCAGCTGAAGTGCAGACTCCTTCGGTCCCCAAACTGGCCGATCTCCCAAGTGACATGAAGACGCCTTGGTGCAAAATGGTACAGGTCAACCAGGAGATTCCCGGGGGATCTGGTTTAACTTATGGAAACAAATGGCCAATTCATGTGTAAAACATACCTCAAATTCCTTCTCTGTATATTTATACATATGGGTGGGAGCTGCTATATTGTTTCCCTTAGACAGTACAGTATGAGGGTATAGCTTATTGTATGTACAGAACATTCCTTCTCAGTATATGTCTATTTATACATATGGGTGGGAGCTGCCATATTGTTTCCCTTAGACAGTACAGTATGAGGGTATAGCTTATTGTGTGTACAGAACATTTCTTCTCTGTATATTTATACATATGGGTGGGAGCTGCCATATTGTTTCGGGTATTTCCTTCGGGGATGTTCCCTTCTCGGTTTCTAGTCTCTTTTCATCTTTACCAGACTCCATTTCTTCAGAAAGTTCTTTATTTCTAAAGTCTCTTCCCAGGGTCCAAAACCTCCACCGCCCTTTAATTTCCTTCTCCACCTCCTCCAACTCCCTGGTTAGGTAATGAAGTTTCCTGATGCTGTTATTTCTCTTATCGCGCTCTTCCATTCAATGTGCTGCTCTATCTCTTCCTTCCTCCTGCTCAGCACGGCCATCGCCTTTAAGGCTTTTTGGATTTCCTCCTGTTCTCCCTGCTGATCACATTGTTCTTTTCCTCTCTCTCCCCTCCTCCTTCCATTCAGTCCCAGTGCACTCAGGTCCTCCCCCATGGAGTTCTCTCCACCTGCTCCAGCAGGGCCTGGTCCACCTGTTCAGCCTCCTCCAGAGCCTGTTCAGCCATTCCTTGCTAGGGAGTCACAGGCCGTCAGTTCATCAACACTTCACCTCCTGTGCATCGTTACTACAACCCCCAGCGGTCTCCATGTTACCGGCGTCTGTGTTTCCTACCCCAGCATGGGGAGTCAGCACAACCCTGGAATCTGCCTCTTTCATTATGGCGTCCATGTTCCCCAGCTGGGGTCAGCACAGCCCTGGAATCTGCCTCTTTCATTATGGCGTCCATGCTCCCAGCTGGGGAGTCAGCACAGCCTGGAATCTGCCTCTTTCATTATGGCGTCCATGTTCCCCAGCTGGGGGCCTTTCTGTGTTTTACTTTCCAATTTTCTTAAATTCTTTCAAAAACTTCCTTTTCTCTTCCTTCTCTTAGCCTTAGACACAGACGTGTTGTCCTCACCGTGTGTCTCTCCGACTCCTTAGGGAGCTCATGGCTTCTTCCCCCTCCATGGCTTCCATGTTAGCACTGGGCTTCTTTTTACCCATAACAGGCCTCAGGGGGGAGAGGATACAAGGAAATATCCTGCTATACTGGATAATAGGTAAGCAGAATAACGGCACTTCCCTGGACCCAACAAGGGCCCAGGACTGAAGAAAAACACAAACTTCCAGGAGCTCCATCTCCTTGCTGCTGCTCACATATGGGTGGGAGCTGCCATATTGTTCCCTTAGACAGTACAATATGAGGGTATAGCTTATTGTATGTACAGAACATTCTTCTCTGTATTTATGCACATGGGTGGGAGCTGCCGTATTGTTTCCCTTAGACAGTACAATATGAGGGTATAGCTTATTGTATGTACAGAACATTCCTTCTCTGTATATTATATGTATACATATGGGTGGGAGCGCCATAGGGTTTCCCTTAGACAGTACAGTATGAGGGTATAGCTTATTGTATGTACAGAACATTCCTTCTCTGTATATTTATATTTATACATATGGGTGGGAGCTGCCCATTGTTTCCCTTAGACAGTACAGATGAGGGTATAGCTATTGTTTGTACAGAACATTCCTTCTCTGTATATTTAATTTATACATATGGGTGGGAGCTGCCATATTGTTTCCCTTAGACAGTACAGTATGAGGGTATAGATTATTGTGTGTACAGAACATTCCTTCTCTGCATATTTATATTATACATATGGGTGGAATGCTATATTGTTCCCTTAGACAGTACAGTATGAGGGTATAGCTTATTGTATGTACAGAACATTCCTTCTCTGTTATTTATACATATGGGTGGAGCGCCATATTGTTTCCCTTAGACAGTACAGTATGAGGGTATAGCTTATGGTGTGTACAGAACATTCCTTCTCTGTATATTTATATTTATACATATGGGTGGGAGCTGCCATATTGTTTTCCCTTAGACAGTACAGTATGAGGGTATAGCTTATTGTATGTACAGAACATTCCTTCTCTGTATATTTATATTTATACATAGGGTGGGAGCTGCCTATATTGTTTCCCTAGACAGTACAGTATGAGAGTATAGCTTATTGTGTGTACAGAACATTCCTTCTCTGTTATTTATATTATACATATGGGTGGGAGCTGCCATATTGTTTCCCTTACAGTACCGTATGAGGGTAAGTTATTGTGTGTACAGAACATTCCTTCTCTGGATATATTTATACATATGGGTGGAGCTGCCATATTGTTTCCCTTAGACAGTACAGTATGAGGGTATAGATTATTGTGTGTACAGAACAATTCCTTCTCGTATATTTATACATATGGGGGGAGCTGCTATATTGTTTCCCTTAGACAGTACCGTATGAGGGTATAGCTTATTGTATGTACAGAACATTCCTTCTCAGTAGTCTATTTATACATATGGGTGGGAGCTGCCATATTGTTTCCCTTAGACAGTACAGTATGAGGGTATAGCTTATTGTGTGTACAGAACATTTCTTCTCTGTATATTTATACATATGGGTGGGAGCTGCCATATTGTTTCCCTTAGACAGTACAGTATGAGGGTATAGCTTATTGTGTGTACAGAACATTCCTTCTCTGTATATTTATACATATGGGTGGAGCTGCTATATTGTTTTTTACGATTATAAAGATAAATGATAAAATCTCAGTCATAATATTGCTGATTGCTAAATAGGGCCCCTTATGTGATATGTGATAATGTTTATTTGCACCCATAACACAGTTATTTCTCATAGATATTCCCCAATTGCAAGAACCCAATACGCCATGTACATTAATATTATTTTATTTATTATTTTTCTAAAAAAAATGGAATCTCAGTGGGATAAGTGAAACGTATAATCTTAATCTTTTAATGTTCATTGCATACAATACACACTAGTTGATAAAAGCCCCAATGGGTAACATTGAATGATTCACACAGATAGCTAAAAGATTTCTACCTTCACTGAAAGAGACAAGGCATAGAATTGCTCTGGGGCTGCCATATGGAACATCATTCTACTGTACCGTAGATAAGGCTTATCATGAAAGAAATTGCTCCATAGAAGACGGACCACCCAGCTTGAAATCAAAAAAGCTGTTACTATGAAGGTTTCAGAGACAGTTCCTTATTTTATTGAAAAAATGTTTTTTTTCTTTTTTGCTTGGTCATCAATATCCGATTCCCACAAATATCGAAACTTAGATTTTCTTTTAATGGATAAAAGTAACCGAAGATACTTAGGATTGAAAGGTAGTTTAATTGTTTCTCTGTAAATAATACAGATAATTCCGTTATGGCGCATACAGATTTTTTTAACGTGGGTGCAAATGCGTTTACAATTAAAATTTCGGCGTTCCCGTAAAATACAAACACACACACATATCGGATATCATTTTAGCCAAAAAAAAAAAAAAAATTCAGGTGAAATTCTGTGAAATATTTTAGACAATATTTTTGCCAGTTTTTCATTAAAACTTAAAAATAATTTTAAAGCAAATCTCACATGTCCAAGATTACAATTTCAAACAATTGTAAAGATATTCGCTCATCACAGTAACACATCCATCCAACTTTCTGCAGTTACTAAATACAGTCATAGAACCATTACAGTCGTTCTAGAATAAACTCAAAACTGATATTGTTTGTACATTAAATCTTGTTTGACCTGGTGTCCCACTTTGAACCTTACAGGAGATATTTCCTTACAGGAGATATTTCTACGACTTGGGGTGTGTGTGCGGAGTTTCTAAGAGGTTAAAAACAGCTTCAAATCGGAAAAACTGCGTCGAAACGTCACATTTTCGAAAGTTAAAGACAGAAAATAATTCAAAATATGCAAATAAAAAAACCTCACTGGCGATTAATATTTTTTTTATTGATAATACGGTAACGTTATGAGAATTTGAAAGTGTTTTGAATATGTTTTAACTTGCCCTTTCGCACTGTTAATATAAATGTACCTTGTATATTCGGGGCAGTTTCACACCGGAAATTACAACATTTCTTGTGTTTGAGGGTTTTGCTTTCCCCTGCGTTGCGTTGATTAGATCAGCAAGAAATAATGTAGCTCACGGTTAGTGGATTGACTCATTCTAAGAGGATACGAATGGGATATTTCAATCATAATTGTTACATTGTTCCTGAAATAACTAACTGCGCCTTTAAGGCAGTTACAATACAAATTGTTAAAATGTTTCAATAACAGGCTCCACCCACTTACCCATCATTCTATTCCAATGTGTCACGTGATATAACTGAAACAGTATCGATTTACAGATATACGGAACATCTCATATAAACTAAACGCCCCGCCTACTTTCCCGTCATGCTTTTTGAATTTGTCACATGGTACAACAGAACTGGTGTAATGAAGACAGCATATAAGTTACTATTTTAACACTTCGCCCATTTATCTTTTTTAAAAATAAAAAATCTCACATAAACGTCATAAAGGTCGAACACACCTAAATATTAGGAACAAAACCCTACAGACTACGTGTTCTAGACTCCACCCACTTAGTGTCACATGGTACAACTGAATCAGTGAAGGTAAACACCTCTTTTAATATACTTGGCACCACCCACTTACCCATCATACCCAAATAAAGTCTGTGACATGCTATAACTTACTAAGGCTCGACATCAACAGTACTTGCCAATACAACACAAGGTGCAGGAGGTCTTCAAACACATGCAGGGGGTTGGGCTAGATCCATTGGCCAATGACAAGACAATCAATCAGATTCCCTCCTACAGATGTTCTTGTTAAATCCTGATTATGTAGCATTGGGTCCGTATAAGCTCCAAGCAATGTCTCCCAATTATAAAGTTGTTTCAATAAAAGTTAATGTTTTGTTACCTCCATGAAATCCAATTAGATCCCGGCAGGGACCCTCTGCGGATCATTGTTTATTGTGCTGGGAAACAAATGACATTAAAGGAAGTTCCTTGTATCAATTCAGAGCTTGATGAACTACAGTTATCAGCAGGGGGTGTGGGGGGGTCTTTAAGAATTTTTTTCACATTTTCTTACACAGAGATGCGTGAGTTTCTTTATGTTTTGTTGAGTGGCTGTTTGGCAGATTTAATGCCATAACAGTCAGCGATGTGCAGGGTCAGTCAAAGCTACAAACAAACTCAGCTGCCCTGATTGTAAATTGGGATCAGCAGATTCAATGAATTTTCTATTTATAGTGGAAGGATTGGAAGATAATTGGGAGCCTGTTCCGGGTAGAGGGTTAGAATTGTAGTTTAGCAGTTTTTTTTAAATTAGAGTCGCTCTTGTGCTTTGAAGCCATTGGGATTTTAACCTTTTGTGTGTGACATGCACAGAAATTTAACCACCTCCCACTCCTCCCTTCGGTACACTGAGAATGACCGGACTGTACAATCAACATCCTATCAGCAATTAAACAACTCACCACTAACGTAGATGGTGTAAGATACAAATTGGACCCACTAGGAAATATTTAAACAGGGACCGACCAGAGCTTATTAGTCTAGGGCCCTATGGTCCCCTCTTCTTCTCTCTTTTAGTTATTTCCTACACTTCACTTTAATATTTTTTTAGACATTTTATAGGGTATCGGAGATGTTTTCAGTTTCTAACCCTGATTAGTTCTGATTGCCATTCTGGCAATGTGTTCTTTCCCACAATCCTCTGCAATAGTAACATGGGCGCCATTTTATTCTATATGTTTTATGTGATGCGATGAATCATTGGTTGCCCATTTTATTACATGAACCCCTATGAATTCCGGCCATAAAATAAAGATTTGGCCAGTTGCCAGTTGTTGCGGACATCATAAAGAATTTTCTATGGAAAAGTCACTTGAGCTGAACTTAATTTACCCTTGAAATATAATGTGGCCCAGGTGGAAATGTAAGAATGAGAGGAGTTAATCTAATTTCCTGAAATCTAAGCCTTTTACAGTAATGGAATTTTTGGTATTTGAAACTTGTACCAATGCATAGGTGGTAGAAGATAACAGTACTGAGCAGCCATTCATTTAACTCTACAATGCAGTGAGATTGCAGTAGCATAAAGGACATTGTACACTATAAAGAACCAGTGAGGTTCTATAACTCCCAGCATTCAGTGGGAAGCGGAACCTTTCAAAAACTGCAGAGAGCTAAATGGGCTTTAGCAAATCGGGTAAATCAAATCTATAGCCACAATGTCCTTTGTCTCATATCCGAGATACGAAGAGATTCGGGAATTTCATACAGAAATTGTAGTAATTTCTAAGGATCCTTCGAATTTAGCCAACTGATTCCTAATCCAACATTCAATACTGAGATAGGAAAAGCCATAACCGTCAATATTATATGTGTACGGGGATTTTCAACTACAATTGATTTCCACATAGACTCATAGACATAATCAATAAAATGTGATTGTATTGCCTGATTGGCTGGATTTTTTTCAAGGGAAGGTTTATTCACAATTTTTTATTGTTTTAATTTTAAACTAGATAATCCAGATTATCAGTTAAATCTTTTAGAGAAAAATAGTAACTTTGTTTAAATAATCTTTTTTTTTTTTTTTATAGTATAATCTCTTAACATATCCCTGGATAACATCTTCATTTATTCAGTTTTTCTTTCTGTACCCATGGGCGCACCTATTAAGCATCTAGGTGAAACCTGAAAGTTTATCTAACTAAGGAATGTCTTTGAGATGATTTTGAGATTCTTCAGGCTAAATACTCAGAAGGAAGGTCTCTCACCCCCAAGAAGGATGTGATTTTCTCTATAAAAACTCACCCCTCTCCCAAGATTCTTATATTAATGCTTTCTGGTCTTGGTTTTACTTGTCAATAAAATACATAAATCATTCAGCATATTAAACACATGATTTAATCCTATCCACGTAGGCAAAGAGACAATCTACTCAATTAAATCTCACAAGGACCTCTCTTTAAAGTTAACTCTCCCCATCATCTTTTCATTCATCATCTGTAACCTACAGTTAAAGTTGTGCTCTAAGGATGGTGATGGAAGATACAGTTAAAGGGGAACTCTGGTCTCTTACCTTCAAAAATGAAACCTGAACCACTTTTCTAAGTGCAGGCAATCAAAAGTGTTGAGAGTTTTAATATTTCCTGCTTCCAGTAGGTTAAGAGACATTACTAATTAACATCAGAGAAGCACAACCGGCCAGCATTTTACACGTTATCATCCCACTTACCCTACCATGGTTTGCACACAGTCTTAAACATTAAAATTGTATAATGAGAAAGGCAAATAGGGAGTTTTCAGGCTTCTGATCCTTTATCAAAAGCTTTGAGCAGTGTATAAGTGGGAACTGATGATTTGCAGTCTGATTTCAATCAGTAGGGTCTTCCTCTAGAGTCAAACAAGAAGCAGGAAATGTTAACCGTTCAGCATTATATATTCTGACTACCTGCAGGACATATTGTTATTTATTATTATTTTATTTCACCCTAAATGGTTTGGAGACCACGTTTCTCTTTAAGACATCTTGATCCAACTAGCTGCCATGTTTAGAGTAGTCCCCAATGGTACATTACACATATCAGTAAAGAGAAGCCAATTCATAACACAGAGTTTAATGTATGAATGTAAGTGCATCAATTTCATTTGTTTTGACACTCCAAAAAGTGAGAAAAATACTCTAACGTGAGGTTAACTCTTCTTCCATGCGCTGCAGAGAGAACATGTAGTAAGTTTTTACATTATACTATCTGGTAGACACCGTATGTCCGCTCCGTAGGTGGTCATGGTGCTGGCGGAAAGGTTGAGGTTGAAGATCTGGAGACAGTTCTCTCTTTTATTTTTTAACCACAGAGCAAAGGAAAATAGAGAAAAAAAAAGAAAGAAACAGAGAACATTGGATTGATTTGTGTGTGTATCTTTAAAGGCATAACACAAACTCAAGTCTTAGGATTATTAATAATATACATAAATAAACCATCTATCACCTAATCACACAAAGTGGAGTCTTATATCGTACAGGATAACGTAATAGAAAAGCCGATGGCAGAGGAAATGTTTCCTTGGAATAAAAATTCCCGCTAGAAGTCAAGAAATTCTCCAACCAACATTGTATTTGCTTTGAGCGGAATTGGATAGGGAATGGTGAGAGGTTTGGTGGATGACTAAGAAAAATCAAACTGGCTCTCGCTCTATTGGTCAATATAAACCATACGTATTACCAAAGGTTGTCAAACTCCAGCACTGATGATAGAGAGTTGAGTGAGCACTCAGATTAAAAAAAAAAAAGCCATTGTGACCAGTAATTTATGGCTATTTATCTGATTGATCACCTATTGCCTATGACTCCTCATTTTATCATGCAAATCTGCACCAATGAAGCGATGGAGAGTAAACCCTGTATCTTGTGATATGTTAGTCGCTACGCCAAGCTTTGCACGCACAACACACTCGCTCACAAAAGCAGGCAAATAAAAAACAAGTGATCCCTGTAAAATTCAAGCCCGGAAACATTGAACCCCTGTGCCCCTCTTGTATTGTTGGTGTGCTGGTGTTTATTGTTTGAATGATAAGTTAGCTAATGATCGTTTCTGTCTTATTCAATATCACACCGAAATCTCCGGACCGCGTTACACTGTGCTATGAAGGTAGTCAGAAAGGGACAAAGGGGTTAAAGTCGGCAGGAGCTGAAGTTGGTGGAATCGTGAAATAGAGGTTTCATGTCTGCCCCTCAATCTGTGATCTTGTGATCTACCCAATGAAAAGACGCCTACACTTCTCCTTTAATAGTCACTATGGGACATAGCGCACGTTTGCATCTGTGCGGATTATATATTAACAGACCAGAGGGGACGTTGCTACCAGATGGAACATCCCAATTAGTTAAACATGGTTTATAACGTTATAATCGGCTCCACGAACCTCTCGATTCGCCACCTAATCAGCTCGTAGTTTAGGAAGTGCCCCAAATATAAAATCTCTGTTTGTTTTGCAGAAGGTTTTATTAGAACTCTCCTGCCTTCAAATAGGGACACCAGACACCAACCAGGGTTAGCATTGCGTCCACTGGGAACAAGCGAGAGAGAGAATAAAAATAAACGTTAGACAATTACGTGAGAAATCAAGGAAAAGTAAAAATCAAAAAAAAAAGACGCGTGTGTGGGGGAAGGGGAAATACAGAATTTTTACAGCATTTCAATGTTCTCAGCATTAAGTGTTTTCTTTGCACGGAATTCAGTCCTTCGTTGCACGTTGATTTGAATTCACGTTGAATTAAAAATTTGCAGGTCTGCATTGTATCCGTTTTGTTTTTATCCCCTTTAGCGAATCAGGGAACAGTCTCTCTCTCATCTTCTCTCCCATAGAATCTTTACATATTTTTTTTTTTTTTATAGGTTTTTCTTGTTTTGTTTTTTTTTTTCTTTTCTTCGTCTTCTTCTTGGATATAATTTATTATATTAACACTTGCAGAATAGGCAGAAGAAGACATTAGCCATTAGCCAAAGGGAAGCAATCAAGCTGGCAGCTCCGTTTCCTAGGTTAGTTCCGGGTCCTGTGTGAAAAAAGACAGAAAAGAAAAGATGAGAAATTGTGTCAGACTTTGTTATAAAACGTCAGTGTTATATCCTTTCTAGTTACACACAGGTCGTTATTTATAAAGAAACGATAAAGGGAATTACCGATATTGATCTTTTCCCGTCATAACAATCGGTGATACAGTGACACAATACCGAACACTATCACTATATTCAAATTAACACACGAGGCAGATAAAAGGTTGATGATTGGATGGCAGTATTTTATAGACAGCACTGATTGGCTATGAGGAAATAAAAGATCTTATTCTAAAACGGGATTGGCTGATTTAGCCGCATTGCAGAATTTATACAGCTGCTTGGTTGGACCTCCCAAAAGACCAATCCCTGTATCAACTACTTCACCTACTCTTAAAGTGACAGTAACACTTACAGGGTTATTCAATAAAAGTTCTTATCATTTAAAATGGTGCTAAATTTTGCCCCCAACCAATAAGCTTTCAAATGTTAAATAACATCTGATTGGTTGGGGGCAAAATTAGCACCATTTTAAACGATAAGAACTTTTATTGAATAACCCCGTTAGTATATTGCCACAAATAAAGGGCAACTAAACTCCCCTTCCTTCTCCCCCACACCCCCAGTCCCCGGGAAAGTACCCAGGGTGGTCACCATTGGATCACTGAGCCAACTGCAAAGTTGGCTTTGTGATACCTGCTCTGGACCCACCACAGCCCGGTATTTGATTAGGGGGAGCGCTCTGTAAGGAGTCTTCCCATTGGTCAGTCCTGGGACTAGGGATCGTTCTAAGGAGTAAGACCCAGAGTTGAGTTTTGGTCCTCACCCTGGGAACTATTAAGTAATTGATTAAGTGAATCAGCGATTGGGGCTATTGGTATTTTACACCAAGACTTATTGACAATGTAAATGTAGTAACTTGTTGCCTTTCCTTGTGTTGGCAGTGCAATTCCATATGTACCACCCGCTATAGATAATAATTCTACTGAACAACTAGGAATAGATATTTCCAGCCGACCGATCGATAGTGCGGTGGATCAGTCGGTCAGACGGAAATATCTGATGGTGTCGGACGCATGGCCGCAACTGAGTTTTGTAGCCCGTTCATCGGATTGGGTCCGCTGGTAAATCACGCCCGAGCCCATGGCTGCCTATGAGACCACATGATTGGTTGCACGTACAATGACGCCTGCGCCCACTATTGCCGTGATCGACAGTTAATTGTCCCGGGTCTCAGCAAACGCTCAGTCAGGACAAAAAATTGCCCTGTGGGTACCCAGCCTTACAGTTCACTCTGTATTTCCATAGAATGGCTTTAGATAAGAGACAAACTGTATTTACTGGAATCGTTTACATAAGATACAAAAAACAAACTATTAAAGGGACACATATTAAAGGGATACATATTAAAGAGATATTTATTAAAGGGATACATATTAAAGGGATACATATTAAAGAGATATTTATTAAAGGGATACATATTAAAGGGATACATATTAAAGAGATATTTATTAAAGGGTTACATATTAAAGGGATACATATTAAAGAGATATTTATTAAGGGGATACATATTAACAGGGTATTTATTAACAGGATACATATTAAAGGGATATTTATTAAAGGCATACATATAAAAGGGATATTTATTAAAGGGATACACATTATAGGGGTATTTATTAATGGGATACATATTAGAGGGATACATATTAAAGGGATATTTATTAAAGGGATACATATTAAAGGGATACATATTAAAATGTATTTATTGAAGGGATACATATTAAAGAGATATTTATTAAAGGGATATATATTAAAGGGCTACATATTAAAGGGATATTTATTAAAGGGATACATAATAAAGGGATATTTATTAAAGGGATACATATTACAGGGATGCATATTAAAAGGTATTTATTAAAGGGATACATATTTAAGGGCTACATATTAAAGAGATATTTATTAAAGGGATACATATTAAAGGGATATATTAAAGGGATACATATTAAAGGGATACAGGAGACACATTGTGGAATGATATCCCAATGTAACATTAACACCAACTGTACAATATTATCCCAATAGAAGAAAAAACATCAGCCATACATCTACTAGTCACATTAATTAGAATAAATAACAATTATCTATTTTTTTAATACTAATTGTTATTAATTGGGCTTTGTGTCATATTGGGTTTATATCAGTTTGTCTTATTGGTGGTGAAACGTTGACTGGATAGAGTCAAACTGCAGTGGAACTAACGCCCCGCCACCCCCATGTAAAGTTGTGCATCAGGTCGAGTACCTGTGGGTTACCTGATTTGTGGTCGCATTCGGGTAACCCGCATTGAGTTTAAATTGGTTGCGGGTTCGCGTAACGAGAGACGTGGGTTGGGTCGGTTTGCGGGGTAGATTTCCAGAATTCCAGTTTAAAAAAAAAAAAATTCCCCTGTCTATGAAGCGAGATCTGTCTGTAATAACTGGAACTGAGAATACATCGTTGTCAACCCAACACAACGTGCAGTGTGTATCGCACCTTACACTAAATCACACTATGGTATCAATCCAACACAATGTGCAGTGTGTATCGCACCTTACACTAAATCACACTATGTTATCAACCCAACACAATGTGCAGTGTGTATAGCACCTTACACTAAATCACACTATGGTATCAATCCAACACAATGTGCAGCGTGTATAGCACCTTACACTAAGGGGCATATTTATAAAGGTTCGTTAACTTTTCGCGGCCGTTTTCGCGGCCATTAACGCATGAATCGCGTTTACCGCGATTTATAAAGCCCCGAAAACGGCCGCGAAAGTTAACGAAGCGTTAACCTTTCGCGCCGATACTTACCCGGTACCGCCGCTTCTATTTATAAAGCGGCGGTATGGTTTCGCTCGGCTAGTATCGGCTGCTTTACTTCGCCACCTTGAAGGTGGCGAAGTCAGCCGATACTAACCTCCCGCGGCGGGGATGGGCAGGCAACCCGCGGCGGGTGGTCGCACCCGCCCCGGGAGACACGCCCACCCCGCACACCCCCCGCGGCGGCAGCGGCGACCACCCGCGCCGCCGCCACTTCCCAGCAGCCCCTCCCAACCCGTTCGCGGCAATCTCGGAACGGGAGGCTAGAAGGGGCTGCCGGGAAGGGGCCGCAGCAGGTGGTCGCGACCACCGCGCCGCACCCCCTCCCCGGCAACCCCTCCAAGCCCCCGCCCCGGCCGCCGGGGAGGGGACGGGAGGGAGCCGCGGGGGGGTGGAGGCTCCCTCCAGCGGGGCCCTGAGAAGGGCCTTTTGGGGCTTAGGGGTCCCGCAGCTCGAACGGGACCCCCTCCCCCGGCCCTTACAAGGGCCCTTGCGGCACTGACAAGTGCCTTTGGCGGGGGTCCCGCAGCTGAACCGGGACCCCCAGTGCGGCTCTTAAAAGAGCCCTTGGGCGACGTCTCTTCTTTCTTCCAGTCCCGGCGACACCAGCTCCGCGAAGCCGCCGACCCCGAGAGGTACCCCTGCGGCCGCCAGGGTACCCCCGGCGGGCGCCGGCGACCTCAACGAGGCCGATGTGCCGGCGTCTTGATCCGACGCGACGTCTTCGGGCTGGCGACACAACCCCACTCAGGTCGCCGATGCCAGGCAGGCGTCACTGCGGCCGCAGTGAGCCCGCTGGCACCGCCGGCCTCAGCGGAGCCGATGTTGCCAGCCGCTTCTTTCTTCTTTCTTCAGCCATCTACTGCGATGGCATCTGAGTTCCGCGGCGGAAAGCTCCTCTTTATATAGGTTGCAGAAATCCATAATCCGTTTCTGATTGGTCAATTTTAATACTTGCTTTACAACCAATCAGATTTCTGGAAAGTTCTGAAATCTGATTGGTTAATGTAAGCAAGTATTAAAAATTGACCAATCAGAAACGGATTATGGATTTCTGCAACCTATATAAAGAGAGCTTTCCGCCGCGGAACTCAGATGCCATCGCAGTAGATGAGTAGAAGAAGAAGAAAGAAGCGGCTGGCAACATCGCTCCGCTGAGGCCGGCGGTGGGTACCGCACCTACACTAAATCACACTATGATATCAATCCAACACAATGTGCAGTGTGTATAGCACCTTACACTAAATAACACATGTTATCAATCCACACACAATGTGCAGTGTGTATCGCACCTTACACTAAATCACACTATGGTATCAATCCAACACAATGTGCAGTGTGTATAGCACCTTACACTAAATCACACTATGTTATCAATCCAACACAATGTGCAGTGTGTATCGCACCTTACACTAAATCACACTATGGTATCAATCCACACAATGTGCATGTGTATAGCACCTTAACTAAATCACACTATGTTATCAATCCAACACAATGTGCAGTGTGTATAGCACCTTACACTAAATCACACTATGGTATCAATCCAACACAATGTGCAGTGTGTGTATAGCACCTTACACTAAATCACACTATGTTATCAATCCAACACAATGTGCAGTGTGTATAGCACCTTACACTAAATCACACTATGGTATCAATCCAACACAATGTGCAGTGGGATCGCACCTTACACTACAATCACACTATGATATCAATCCAACACAATGTGCAGTGTGTATAGCACCTTACACTAAATCACACTATGTTATCAATCCAACACAATGTGCAGTGTGTATCGCACCTTACACTAAATCACACTATGATATCAATCCAACACAATGTGCAGTGTGTATAGCACCTTACACTAAATCACACTATGTTATCAATCCAACACAATGTGCAGTGTGTATCGCACCTTACACTAAATCACACTATGGTATCAATCCAACACAATGTGCAGTGTGTATAGCACCTTACACTAAATCACACTATGTTATCAATCCACACAATGTGCAGTGTGTATAGCACCTTACACTAAATCAATATGGTATCAATCCAACACAATGTGCAGTGTGTATAGCACCTTACACTACATCACACTAGTTATCAATCCAACACAATGTGGCAGTGTGTATAGCACCTTACACTAAATCACACTATGGTATCAATCCAAACAATGTGCAGTGTGTATAGCACCTTACACTAAATCACACTATGGTATCAACCCAACACAATGTGCAGTGTGTATAGCACCTTACACTAAGTCACACTATGGTATCAATCCAACACAATGTGCAGTGTGTATCACACCTCACACTAAATCACACTATGTTATCAATCCAACACAATGTGCAGTGTGTATCACACCTTACACTATATCACACTATGGTATCAATCCAACACAATGTGCAGTGTGTATAGCACCTTACACTAAATCACACTATGGTATCAACCCAACACAATGTGCAGTGTGTATAGCACCTTACACTAAATCACACTATGATATCAATCCAACACAATGTGCAGTGTGTATCGCACCTTACACTAAATCACACTATGGCAAATAAAGGGCAAATAGATCTACATGGAAAAGCTTCCAGCCTTTTACTGTGTTTTTGGCTGGGTAAATATTGAGTTATTAACAGCTCTAATGTCCTTAATATGTTATACAGGATGGCATTGTGGGTAGGAATACAGACGGCTATGTACAACTTTAACTCTTGTAGCGCCTGGGTAGGTATTACAGAGAACGCTGGGTAATGTAGTTAGAATGTTATACAGGATGGCATTGTGGGTAGGAATACAGACAGCTATGTATAACTTTAACTCTTGTAGCACCCGGGTAGGTATTACAGAGATCACTGGGTAATGTAGTTAGAATGTTATACAGGATGGCATTGTGGGTAGGAATACAGACGAGCTATGTAGAACTTTAACTTGTAGTGCCCGGGTAGGTATTACAGGAGACGCTGGTAATGTAGTTAGAATGTTATACAGGATGGCATTGTGGGTAGGAATACAGACGGCTATGTAACTTTAACTCTTGTAGCGCGCCGGTGGTAGTATTACAGAGATCTGGGTAATGTAGTTAGAATGTTATACAGGATGGCATTGTGGGTAGGAATACAGACGGCTATGTACAACTTTAACTCTTGTAGCGCCCGGGTAGGTATTACAGAGATCACTGGGTAATGTAGTTAGAATGTTATACAGGATGGCATTGTGGGTAGGAATACAGACGGCTATGTACAACTTTAACTCTTGTAGTGCAGCCTGGGTAGGTTATACAGAGAGTGTGGGTAATGTAGTTAGAACGTTATACAGGATGGCATTGTGGGTAGGAATACAGACAGCTATGTACAACTTTAACTCTTGTAGTGCCTGGGTAGGTATTACAGAGATCGCTGGGTAATGTAGTTAGAATGTTATACAGGATGGCATTGTGGGTAGGAATACAGACAGCTATGTACAACTTTAACTCTTGTAGTGCCTGGGTAGGTATTACAGAGATCACTGGGTAATGTAGTTAGAATGTTATACAGGATGGCATTGTGGGTAGGAATACAGACAGCTATGTACAACTTTAACTCTTGTAGCGCCCCGGGTAGGTTATACAGAGTCGCGCTGGGTAATGTAGTTAGAATGTTATACAGGATGGCATTGTGGAGAGGAATACAGACAGCTATGTACAACTTTAAATTTGTAGTGCCTGGGTAGGTATTACAGAGATCAGGGTAATGTAGTTAGAATGTTATACAGGATGGCATTGTGGGTAGGAATACAGACAGCTATGTACAACTTTAACTCTTGTAGTGCCCGGGTAGGTATTACAGAGATCGCTGGGTAATGTAGTTAGATCGTTATACAGGATGGCATTGTGGGTAGGAATACAAAACAGCTATGTATAACTTTAACTCTTGTAGTGCCCGGGTAGGTATTACAGAGATCGCTGGGTAATGTAGTTAGAATGTTATACGGATGGCATTGTGGGTAGGAATACAGACAGCTATGTACAACTTTAACTCTGTAGTGCCCGGGTAGGTATTACAGAGATCGCTGGGTAATGTGTAGAATGTTAACAGGATGGCATTGTGGGTAGGAATACAGACAGCTATGTACAACTTTAACTCTTGTAGTGGGGTAGGTATTACAGAGATCGCTGGGTAATGTAGTTAGAATGTTATACAGGATGGCATTGGGGTAGGAATACAGACAGCTATGTACAACTTTAACTCTTGTAGCCCGGGTAGGTATTACAGAGATCACTGGGTAATGTAGTTAGAATGTTATACAGGATGGCATTGTGGTAGGAATCAGACAGCTATGTACAACTTTAACTCTTGTCGGTGGCGGGTAGGTATTACAGAGATCATGGGTAATGTAGTTAGAATGTTATACAGGATGGCATTGTGGGTAGGAATACAGACAGCTAGTACAACTTTAACTCTGTAGCGCGCCGGGTAGGTATTACAGAGATCGCTGGGTAATGTAGTTAGAATGTTATACAGGATGGCATTGTGGATAGGAATACAGACAGCTATGTACAACTTTAACTTCGTAGTAGCCCGGGTAGGTATTACAGAGATCGCTGGGGTAAGTAGTTAGAACGTTATACAGGATGGCATTGTGGATAGGAATACAGACAGCTATGTACAACTTTAACTCGTAGTGCCCGGGGAGGTATACAGAGAAGCTGGGTAATGTAGTTAGAACGTTATACAGGATGGCATTGTGGGTAGGAATACAGACAGCTATGTACAACTTTACTCTTGTAGTGCCTGGGTAGGTATTACAGAGAACGCTGGGTAATGTAGTTAGAACGTTATACAGGATGGCATTGTGGGTAGGAATACAGACGGCTATGTACAACTTTAACTCTTGTAGTGCCTTGGTAGGAATTACAGAGATCGCTGGGTAATGTAGTTAGAACGTTATACAGGATGGCATTGTGGGTAGGAATACAGACAGCTATGTACAACTTTACCTTGGTAGTGCCTGGGTAGGTATTACAGAGATCGCTGGGTAATGTAGTTAGAACTTATACAGGATGGCATTGTGGGTAGGAATACAGACAGCTATGTACAACTTTAACTCTTGTAGTGCCTGGTAGGTATTACAGAATCGCTGGGGTAATGTAGTTAGAACGTTATACAGGATGGCATTGTGGGTAGGAATACAAGACAGCTATGTACAACTTTAACTCTTGTAGTGCCCGGGTAGGTATTACAGAGATCGCTGGGTAATGTAGTTAGAATGTCTATACAGGATGGCATTGTGGGTAGGAATACAGACAGCTATGTTACAACTTTAAACTCTTGTAGTGCCCGGGTAGGTATTACAGAGATCGCTGGGTAATGTAGTTAGAATGTTATTACAGGATGGCATGTGGGTAGGAATACAGACAGCTATGTTCAACTTTAACTCTTGTAGTGCTGGGTAGGTATTACAGAGATCACGGGGGAATGTAGTTAGAAATGTTATACAGGATGGCATTGTGGGTAGGAATACAGACTGCTATGTACAACTTTAACTCTTGTAGTGCCCCGGTAGGTATTACAGAGATCACTGGGTAATGTAGTTAGAATGTTATACAGGATGGCATTGTGGGTAGGAATACAGACTGCTATGTTCAACTTTAACTCTTGTAGTGCAGGGGTAGGTGTTACAAAGATCGCTGGGTAATGTAGTTAGAATGTTATACAGGATGGCATTGTGGGTAGGAATACAGACTGCTATGTTCAACTTTAACTCTTGTAGTGCCCCGGTAGGTATTACAGAGATCATGGGTAATGTAGTTAGAATGTTATACAGGATGGCATTGTGGGTAGGAATACAGACTGCTATGTTCAACTTTAACTCTTGTAGTGCAGGGGTAGGTGTTACAAAGATCACTGAGTAAAAAGCAGTTAATGTTGGAGTGACTGGAAAGGCAGGGGTTAAAGTTCTGACCTTGGATTTACTAGTAGAGGTCAGAGCCAGCAAAGTAACAATCTCCCATAGAACAAAGTAACAAACTTCTATCTGCACCTGCACCTATGCATGAGACCAGAGCAAGTGTCTGCATGGGAACAGATGACATGCGATTCCATTGGTCTGTGTAAATCCTTCTGACCATTATGATCAATCGGATGGGTAGGTATGAAAACACTCTCTTTGATTTGCGACATGGAAGCCTTCTTAGTAATAGAATCTATTTCTCGTACTTACTAGAGAAGAGTCGTACAATGTATAGGTGCTCTGGGGAGAAAAGCTTTCACACTAGGATAAAAAAAGTTTAGTTCTCCTTTAATCTTACTACATCCACAGAATATTCCCACGATGTTGCTGCAGTGGTGACTTTAGTGGATGAGACTGGTGTGGAAGGATTTCAGCTGATAAGGTATTGGGTACTTTTCACTTTCCTCTCGTTGTATTTGGATAATTAAATTTACATCCCGACACACTCACATTCGAATAAAGATTGAATGTTCAAAGCAACCGCAACGTTCTTTATTCAGATTATTTCCTTGTCTCTCCTTTTGTTTAACACTTTCAGGCCCTATACTGTGGCCCTAGGGATGAACAGGAGTCTCCGCGATGGCTTAGAAATAATTCAGTTGTTAAAGGGAAACACCCGTAAGCTTGATATGTGAGGGGGTCCAAGGCTGTTTTATCTATGTAATAAAATTGTGTATAATACACCTGTCAAGACATGCAGTATGGCAGCTTCTACTTTCACGTAGTAAACATATAAAGATAGAGAGAGTACATGGAATCTTCTTTATTCCACCTGCTGTGGTATCCCAGAGGTCGACATTTAGAAGTTTGCCTGTGCTATTAATTTGCAACAACCAATTAGATGATAGCGTTTGCCTGGGTTACTGTAGTTACATTGCATCTGATTGGCTCCATTAAATAGAGCCACTATTGTTATTATAAAATGGTTTGGTATAATGGCCGCAGTTAGGGGAGACATGAGACCCAGGACATTAATACATTGCAGCCTGCCAATACAATGGTCCTTCCATTTTACCGTTCTGTGTCTATACAATATACGACTACAGCCTGCTGCAAACAGTAATAATTAATTACAAACAAAAATCAAAGATGAAACCCTCTGTGTTAGCTGGGAACACCCAGTAATAATAAAAACAACCTATAGACTTCAGATGTTATGTGAAATGTAGTTTTACAGATAAAACTTTTTATTGAGTAGTCATTTGCTGCCATCTTGTGGTCATAGTCCAAACTGCAGTATAGGTATGACTTGAGAGCACACAGCTAATTTATACACAAATATTGCTTTTATTATAACCCAGGAGACTGTAAAAAGTGTTGAAGCCTTTCATGCTAATAAACAGAAAGAGCAGCCAAGGCTCAGTTACTATTTAAACACAGTACACACTATGTAGACTAATGTCATTTAATGTTGCTATCCAGCTGCCCCTCTCACATTCTCCTTCTATATGTCTAGTACACTTGCCCCATTTGCTATTGTAAACACCCCTATCCCTAGATTATCTTTATATGTTGTTAATTGACCATTTTGTTACCCTTAGCAATTTGCCATTAATCTGTGTTCACAGCGCCCCCTTCTGGAGACATTTAAACAAATAATATCCAATGGATTTTAAAATTAAATGATGATATTCCTTGTCCACAATCACCCAAAGTAATTCCTGTAATTCTAAATAAATCAGGGAGATTCAATAAAAGTTCTTATCGTTTAAAATGGTGCTAATTTTGCCCCAGCCAATCAGATCTTATTTAGCATTTGAAAGCTAACATCTGATTGGTTGGGGCAAAATTAGCACCGTTTTAAACGATAAGAACTTTTATTGACTAACCCTGAATGTTCTATACTAATGTTTCATTGACAAATATCCTATCCTAACACCTCCAAACTGACATGACAGGTCAAGGCATAAATATTGAAACGTGTTTCCTTGTACTGTACCTTTTTGTTTGAAACGCGCGTTGCTGCCTCTATCTAGAAAGGAAATATTGGGCAAAACGTCATTAAAATAGCACAAGTGGGTAGAAGGGGCTAAAGGCTAATTCTAGGTTAGTTTATTGACGGACAGTTGTGATCTAGATGGAATGTTAAAGTTGTGAAAGGTCCGTCAGGTAACCTGACAAACCCCAAACACAGAAATGGGTTTGGATTAGGACTATAATAGAATCATAAAAATAAGAGTTACAAGTTGATTTTTCAAGCTGGTTTTCTTGTAATCGCCAAGAGTTTTTCATTTGACTAATTATAATTACTTACGTACATGAATATTACAGAAAATAATATCCTACGGCATTATGGAGCCATAGAGTAATTAATAGAAGATTAACTGACTTCTAACTGGAAACTCCCCATAAGAATAAATCAAATATTTAGACTAAACAGAATCAATGGCACTCCTGGGTACAAAAACACTGAACACTAGATGGCGCTGGTACGCAACAAAAAGTTAATTAAATACGAAAAGTAAAAATAAACCTTCAGCCTCATGCGGGTAAATCTCCCTATTCAAATTCAAAATGCGCTGTGGGTGAGTCCCGATAGGGCGATAAGCTGGCATAAAATAGTCGTGCTGTTATATACGCATATTGAATAGTCCCGCCGACTGCACTGGTGTCTTTTGTAATAGCCTTATAATCTTACAGTTCCAGGAGGAGAAGGAAACAAGAAGCCACAAAGGGATAGGTTATAATAAATAATGTACCCCCAACTGTAAATTATAGGGATATTAGAAGTCACCTTGGAGTTCTGTGCCCTGTATAATAGGTACTCGGTCTGCGGCCTCGTTCTTTTATATGGTCACGGAACTCCAAGGTGACTTCTAATATCCTTATAATTTACAGTTGGGGGTACATTATCCACTATGTAATACACATAAGCAATAAATGTTCTTTAAACTTGTTTAAACAGTAAATAGTGTTTAGCTATGTCATCAGTTATAATCAGTGTTTAGCTATGTCATCAGTTATAATCAGTGTTTAGCAATGTCATCAGTTATAATCAGAGTTTAGCTATGTCATCAGTTATAATCAGTGTTTAGCTATGTCATCAGTTATAATCAGAGTTTAGCTATGTCATCAGTTATAATCAGTGTTTAGCAATGTCATCAGTTATAATCAGTGTTTAGCTATATCATCAGTTATAATCAGTGTTTAGCTATGTCATCAGTTATAATCAGTGTTTAGCAAGAAGTGGTCCATCGTTTCCTCAAGACCCATGCACTCCTCTCTGGGACAAACACGATCATCAGAGTTTCTATACTTCAAATTACCCTTTACGTAGAGCTTCCCGTGAAAGGAACGCCAGACAATGTCCCTAAACTTTGGGGGGACCCTACGGGAATTAACTAAGGAAAGCCCTATTCTTAAAATATTGTCTGGGCAATCTCTTAAAGCAAGTGACTCATGGAAGTAAGAGGACAAGATCCTCCTATCTAAAGGAGAGGAAATAGAACTCTCTTTAACAAAAAAACCTATCTATCCTAGATCTACGGCTACCTTGATAAAAAGTGACAGTTGGGCACTCGGTTCCGGCCCTGACGGATCAACAAACTCCGTCCAACTAGACTTCACGCCCGTGGCCGGCCGGTTGGATGCTCGGTTCCCTGCCTAGGTGGATCAACGAACACCGCCCGACTGGACTTCAGGCACGTGGCCAGCCGGTTGGGGGCTTGTCTACTGAACTTCACGCCCGTGGCTGGCCAGTTGGGGGTTTGGATTCCAGCCTAGGCGGATCAACGAACAGCTGGCCAGTTGGGGGTTTGGATTCCAGTCTAGGCGGATCAACGAACACCGTCCGACCGGACTTCACGACCATATTGTGGGCGTGGCCAGTCAGTTGGGTGCTCGGTTCCAGCCCTGACGGATCAACAAAGGGGGGGGGGAAGGAGGTGCAATCAATCAGATAATTTAGATGAAATATAATATCTGTATGCCTGGGGTGTGTGCAAGTGCAATCAATCAGATGGGATGGTATGCATGGCCCAGGGGGGCTTGGGGAGGGGGAAGGTGGCACCCCCAGCACATCTCCCCACTGGCCACCAGCACACCCCCCCTTCCCTCTCCTCAAGCCCCCCTGGGCCATGCATACCATCCCATCTGATTTATTGCACTTGCACACACACCCCCCTGGCATACATGTCCATTGCAATAGTGATATTTGTGTAATGGAACGTTAGGGGGGCCCCCATAAATCTGACTTGGGCCTTGGGCCCCATTTGGTCTGAATCCGGCTCTGGCCATACTGCTCAAAGCTGCAGCCACACTACAATGTAAGGGAATGTGGGTAAAAAGCTTAATCCTTTCACACACATTACAGTCCTTTTCTATACAATACTCCCAAATCCAAAAAACGTATCCCAGCGCATTATACATATCTGTTTGGTTTTTGTAATATGTTTTTGTGATGTTTTGGCTTATTTATTAATTGGGAATACAGAGCAGTGGGTGCTGATACTGGGGTCTGTTCTCTAGTAGTTACTATTTAGTTACTATTCTCCTAGCACGACCCTAAATAGGTTTTTCTCTATACCCAGTATATGGATGAGCTGTAGCTTCTCCCCACTTTTGTATACATACGAAAACATGCAAGCCCTAAAATGCTATTTAAACTGGAACAAAAAAAGCTAGACCACAATGGCATGTTTCTCATTTACTTTGCAATTTATTAGAGCGTTCCGATCGCATGCCAGCGCATTACATTTATAAAATAAATTATCCCAAATAGCAATCACAATCATCCCTAGATTAACAAACCTGTCATCTATAATATATATGGCTTTTCTATAATCCAACAAAGTACAAAAACATTGTACTACAGAAAATCACTTTTGAATTAGATTACTTTAAACAAAAGAAAATGTCACAAAGACTCAAAATTCCAACAGAAGAACAACAGAGAGAATTTATAGAACAAAAAATACACAAAACAGAAACAAAAAAGTAATTTAAATACATTACAGATTTTTTAAAGAAGGGCATGTCCACCTTTATACAAACTTTCTGTATATTATAGTCCATGTTCCCTCAGCCCCAACCGCTATAATTATATTCTCAGAAAGTCCCCCTATCATTACTTACCTACCTCTCTCCTTCACCGCACTGCCCCGGCCCTCTGCTTGCACGGTACTGCAAGAAGGGGGCGGGACCAGCAGCCACGGTCGTGGAGGCTGAGAGGCTCTCAGAGAAGGCGAAGGTAAGTGGGGAAGGGAAGAATGACAGGGACTTTGAGAAAATCTGAGAATATAAATAGCGGGCAACAGGACAAAAAAAAGAAAGAAAGGAATACACAGGGGGAGGGAGACCCCAGAGTGTGGCCACAACGGGGGGATGGAGGGGAAGGAAACCACACGAGTGGGGGCCAGAGAAGAAGAAAAAGAAGACATCCCCTAACACTATGAAGAATGACTTTCATGGAACATCAGTTACTTGTATAAGAGTAAAAGGGAAATGAACTGGGAGAAAATGAAAAAGGAAACTGGACATTAAAATCAGAACCAAAACAGAAGAATGGCCACATAAAACAAAAGCACAAACAAAAACAGAGAGCATCACCAAGTCCAACCAGAAAAAACAACAAAACAAAGACGGCGACAAAACAACCCCCACGAAAGAAGGGACACAAAGCGGACAAGCCGCAACAAGACGCCGCAACCCCAAAACATCCAAACACAACAGCACCCCCAAAGATAAAACACAACCTCATCAACATAAAGGACAGAAAAACAACCAAAAACAAACCATTTTGGAACACAACGACGGAACAACCTCAACAACCATAAAACAAAAAGGGCTTTCCGCTAAACCAAAAAGCAACCAACAAAGAATAAATTATAAAAAAAAATATAAAGGTAAAAGAAAAATACTTCAACTTCGTTCCACATGTTAAACAAATATTAAAATGTATTGTTACTACTAAAAAATGTTTCACTTTATAAGCAAAGAAATTAAACTTAAACATAACCATTACAAACAAAATAAATGCCACTTAAACCAAAAATCAGAATCCCAATTTATTTTTTCCCCTTGTACTATATATTGTAGATTATAATGATTAAAGGGCATCTATACGGAAAAATAGGTTATTTTAAATTGACCATAACTGGAAACTATAATTATTCCCAACCTCCAATGTATTCTTTTGTTGATCTGCCCCTTATTTATTTAGATATCCAATCTTAAACTTCTTATATTTCAGCTGTCAATCAAGTTCCTTGCTCTCAAAAAGTATTCTGTGAGGAGTTTTACTGTAGCTGGAATGGTGACAGAGTTTTGACAGTTGGAATGCTGTGTGCTGTGTGCAGGCTTGACAGTTGGTTTGTGGGGGGAAAAGCAGGTCAGATGGAAGTGGGACTGGTTAAAAGAGGGAGGGGGAATACTGCTCCTAAACAAAATGAGAGTAAGTGCTACTTACATGTATTCAATTATAGATTAAGATGAGGCAAAGTCATTTTTTAAGTATAGTGTCCCTTTAATGTACCCGCTACTGTAAATTATAAGGATACTAGAAGTCCCCTCAGGGTTTTGTGACCTTTATAAAATCGCTTGGCCTGTGGCCTTGTGCTTTTATATGGCCACAGAACTCCTATATAACCCCTATAATTAACAGTAGGCGGTACATTATTTACTATATAATCCACCCCACCCATGCATCCCTACAAGACCCAACTGTAAAAAATATAGATGATAATTTATCTCCTAATGTAAATTATAAGGATACTAGAAGTCACTGAGGAGATCTGTGTCTATATGAAATGTACAAGGACACAGAATGTGTTGTAAAGAACAGGGAACTCTATGTACCACTCATGTATTATAAGGTATAGTGACTTCCTTACTATTAATTAAACGGAAACTAGAAGTCATTGAGGAGTTCTGTGTCCATATAAAGTTACAAGGACTGAGTTATAGATTTTAGGGAACTTTGGGTACCACTCATGTATCATCTATTGTAAATTATAAGGATATTAGAAATCACTGAGAAGTTCTGAGTCCATTTAAAGGTACAAGGACAGGTCTTGAAGAAGTAATATTCGCATTAAAAGAATACCAGAATCATTTACTAATACAACGGAGGTAATACTGGAAATATTCCGATCTCTATTATCGGAAGAGGAACCTTCCCACCTTGAATGTGATCAAGTTCATGGCAAAACCACTAGCTAAAAACTTACCCAGAGACATAACAGTCAAAGCCCACCATTACAAAGTAAAAGAAAAAATAATACAAGAAGCCAGAGGGGAACCACAGATGGAATACAAAGGCCACAAAAATAAATATGCAGAAGTTGCCCCAAAAACATTGGGAAAACGCCGACAACTACGCCCCATAATGAAGCCCTAATGGACAACAGGATTCGCTACAGATGGGGATTTCCATTCCAGCTATAATTTACTATTCATTGGATGGCATCCATCTGATATGCGAATTGGGGATTTTTAATTGATTTACCAACTGGCACTTTCAACAGACAGCAGGGCCGTAAGATTATACAACACACATGGAAAATCAATAACCCAGTTAAAATCCCCGGGAAATGAAGGCTATGAAATCCTGAGACTCTCCAAACAGGAAACAGGAAAAACATGAAAGGAATGATGAGACTGGGAACAACTATTCCAAAGATTAAGTATATATTTATATTGTTTTGACATAATTTAAGTGGATACCTATTCGATATTGGCTAGAGACATATAAATCTAATAATATCAATCCCTCGATTGAAAACTCCTAAGCTTGGGAAACTGTTAATCACGATGGAACTACATTCTAATAACTGATTGCTGGTGTACCTGAACTAAAGGCCCAGATTAAGAATTAATACTTATTCCCTTAATGGGAACTTCAATGAATCCTCTTTCCTAATAAAGTTACAAAATGTTTTACTATGGTATATAGTTTAAGAACTATTTTCTGGATATATAAAAGTTTGTTCAGAACCAATACTTATTTTTAGCCACATTATTCAAAAGAATGTTATCTAAATAATTGCTAAAAGATATTATAGTATATCCCCTACACCTTTCCTCTACCCCCAACCCTTTCCTACCCACCCCTACCTAGAATTCAAATATAAAATCCGGAGGTGAAGCTGTAAACACGAGGTTCTATAAGATATTTATATCTTAAAGTTATAAAGAAATATTTAGAAAAATATATTGCAAACTGATGCAGGGAACAATACTTATAACATGTTTGAATATAAGCCAGAGAAAAATATTAAGAGAAAATGAGTGATGTCAAGGGAAATGCTATAAAACATTAAACTATACTTTACATAGCGTTGGAGGATTTAAAAGGCATGTCCACACCGATTTAAAAGGCATGTCCACACCTGCCCACCCCCAACTGCCGATATATATTACATACCAAAAATGTCTAGATCGATACTTACAGCCCTTACACTCACACGGTGTAAATTTTGCAGTAAATTGCAAACGGGGTGGGCTGGCAGCCGCGTCTGTGATTGGCAATTCAATGTAGACGCCATGGGAGAGAAGGGGCTGTAAGTATCTAAATATCTTTTTAAAAAAATATTTCAGAGGTTGGGGTTGGGCAGGGTGTACCTACCTTATCCAAAGGATTTCACGCTAGGTGCCACGGCCACAGAGGAGGGATCTGGATGGGGTAGGGCTCCCCTGCGCATGCCTCAGACCTTGTTGAGGCAGATACAGAGAGCGGATGAATCACTGACAGCTTCTGCTCTTCAGTTTCCTGTACTTTGAAAAGGCACTGCAGGAGAGCCATTTGGAACAGAGATGTAAGGTAAGGATTTTTTTAAACTACAGATTGGGGCCAGTATGGGGTTAAGTTTTGGGGGTGCACTTGTCCTTTAATTCCCCTAGTTAATGACTTTTAGCTTTCAAACAATATAATAAATATACCCCACACATAATATTTTTACAAGAAACCCATTTTCTAACCAATCAGCTCTTACACTTAAATAAACACTATTCCCAATTCATATACTCAGTAGGTCCTGCCAAAAAAAGTGGTGTAACCATTTAATTTCATAATTCATTAGATATTAAAATACTTAAAACATTATTAGACCCAGAAGAAAGATTCTTAATAATACACTGTCAAATTAATCAAATTATCTGCACCCTATTGAATATTTACGCACCCAACAACAAACAACACACATTTGTCACAAAATTATTGGGTAAACTACATAAAATCCCACCTGCCAACATCATAGTAGGAGACCTTAAAGGGACTGTCCACCCCGCTGGGCAAAAATGAGTATGTTGTGCAAACTACCCCCAAAACCTGGACTTCGTTTTGTTTCCAATCATTAAATCTGCTTCCAGCAATAGATTTTATACTTGCAAGCTCCAAGATCCACCGCCGCTTCCTGTCTCTCCACTGTGGCTGCTGGGTTCTTTTTGTGTTCCCGAGCAGCCAGTGGAGACTGCTCCTGGAATGGCAATCAGTGATTGGCTGTGACGTCACTGTCACGGCCGACACTCACTGCCTTACCCAGAAGTCGAGAGCAGATTGCAGAGCCATGGCGGTGGATCGCAGAGCTTGTAAGTATAAAATCTCCTGCTGGCAGCAGATTTAATGATTGGAGACAAAACTAAGTCCAGGTTTTAAGAGTTTTTGCACAACATACTCATTTTTGCCCAGAGGGGTGGACAGCCCCTTTAACTTTCCATTAGACCAGCCTGGGATAAATCTCACGCACATAAATTAAAATATAGGAAATGGAAAATTAAAAAGGTAACCAAAGTATCCAAGACCTGGGACTCTCAGATTGTTGGAGAGAAAAAAACTAAATGCGCAAAATTACTCCAACTATTCTACACCACATAACTGCTACACAAGACTGGATTATATATTATGTTCTACACCACTACTAATGCATATTACACATTCCACATTAGGGCTATTTTGGATTATGAATGTACTGCCTATGGTTGAGCTATTTTGGATTACGAATGTACTGCCTATGGTTAAGCAGGTGAGGGAAGCAGCACCTGGGAAGATTAAAGGAACGTGGGAGTGCGAGGAGTTATACAGTATATGTGGAGATTAGGGCAATGTGGCTGATCAGATTACAAAATTGTCACTATGAAACTAGATACTCAACACCCATCTAGAAAACCATTTCAATGGCGTTTCAATGAGTAACTATTAACTAATCAAACAATCAAAGAATAAATTACCTCATAAATAAAGGAATATTTTCAATTAAATATGGATAATCAAATCCCTATATCCACTATATGGGCAGCCCACAAGGCATATACAGTATCAGAGGAATGATAATACAATTAGCTTCTAGACCAGAAAAAAAACCCACAAGGAAACCTGCCTCCATTTAGAACAACTTGGAAAGTAAACATAAATAAAGGAGAACCTAGAGCCCTTGAGAAACTGAGAATAGCTAGACAACAGCTTCAAGCCTTATTAACCCAAAACATCGAAAAAAATATGTTATGGTCCAAATTTTTTTTACCAGAAATGGAATAAGGCAGATAGTCCTTTAACACACTTACCCAAAATTAAGGGCCATAGGATCACTAAAATACGAACACCAGAAGGCACTTAAACCACAAACCCAGAAACTATATACCAATTACAAAAGAAAAAATGACGGCTTCCTGTTCCGGCGTGGGATGTAGAGGCAGCATCTTAGAGATCCTCCGTGCTGCTCCCTAATAAATCAGCAAATATCGGCCAAACTACCCCAGACTGGTAACACCTTTTACCTACACAAACTCTTGAGACAACCATTTATAGATTTGTAAAGACCAAACCGCATCGCTCGTCTACCAAATCAGATAAACCAAACAAAAAGAGCAAACGGGTACGCCTGGCCAAAATGTTGGCTGAAGACCCTGTACACACCTCAGAAGATCAAAAGAATTTGGGAATATATACCTCTGATAAGGAACAACATAACCACCCCTCACATATATATATATATATATATATATATATATATATATATATGGCTAAAAGAAAAATACTTCAACTTCTGTTCCTACATGTTAAACAAATATTAAAATGTATTGTTACTACTAAAAAAATGTTTCACTTTATAAGCAAAGAAATTAAACTTAAACTAAACCATTACAAACAAATAAATTGCACTTAAACCAAAAATCAGAATCCCAATTTATTTTTTCCCCTTGTACTATATATTGTAGATTATAATGATTAAAGGGCATCTATACGGAAAAATAGGTTATTTTAAATTGACCATAACTGGAAACTATAATTATTCCCAACCTCCAATGTATTCTTTTGTTGATCTGCCCCTTATTTATTTAGATATCCAATCTTAAACTTCTTATATTTCAGCTGTCAATCAAGTTCCTTGCTCTCAAAAAGTATTCTGTGAGGAGTTTTACTGTAGCTGGAATGGTGACAGAGTTTTGACAGTTGGAATGCTGTGTGCTGTGTGCAGGCTTGACAGTTGGTTTGTGGGGGGAAAAGCAGGTCGGATGGAAGTGGGACTGGTTAAAAGAGGGAGGGGGAATACTGCTCCTAAACAAAATGAGAGTAAGTGCTACTTACATGTATTCAATTATAGATTAAGATGAGGCAAAGTCATTTTTTAAGTATAGTGTCCCTTTAATGTACCCGCTACTGTAAATTATAAGGATACTAGAAGTCCCCTCAGGGTTTTGTGACCTTTATAAAATCGCTTGGCCTGTGGCCTGTGCTTTTATATGGCCACAGAACTCCTATATAACCCCTATAATTAACAGTAGGCGGTACATTATTTACTATATAATCCACCCCACCCATGCATCCCTACAAGACCCAACTGTAAAAAATATAGATGATAATTTATCTCCTAATGTAAATTATAAGGATACTAGAAGTCACTGAGGAGATCTGTGTCTATATGAAATGTACAAGGACACAGAATGTGTTGTAAAGAACAGGGAACTCTATGTACCACTCATGTATTATAAGGTATAGTGACTTCCTTACTATTAATTAAACGGAAACTAGAAGTCATTGAGGAGTTCTGTGTCCATATAAAGTTACAAGGACTGAGTTATAGATTTTAGGGAACTTTGGGTACCACTCATGTATCATCTATTGTAAATTATAAGGATATTAGAAATCACTGAGAAGTTCTGAGTCCATTTAAAGGTACAAGGACAGGTCTTGAAGAAGTAATATTCGCATTAAAAGAATACCAGAATCATTTACTAATACAACGGAGGTAATATTGGAAATATTCCGATCTCTATTATCGGAAGAGGAACCTTCCCACCTTGAATGTGATCAAGTTCATGGCAAAACCACTAGCTAAAAACTTACCCAGAGACATAACAGTCAAAGCCCACCATTACAAAGTAAAAGAAAAAATAATACAAGAAGCCAGAGGGGAACCACAGATGGAATACAAAGGCCACAAAAATAAATATGCAGAAGTTGCCCCAAAAACATTGGGAAAACGCCGACAACTACGCCCCATAATGAAGCCCTAATGGACAACAGGATTCGCTACAGATGGGGATTTCCATTCCAGCTATAATTTACTATTCATTGGATGGCATCCATCTGATATGCGAATTGGGGATTTTTAATTGATTTACCAACTGGCACTTTCAACAGACAGCAGGGCCGTAAGATTATACAACACACATGGAAAATCAATAACCCAGTTAAAATCCCCGGGAAATGAAGGCTATGAAATCCTGAGACTCTCCAAACAGGAAACAGGAAAAACATGAAAGGAATGATGAGACTGGGAACAACTATTCCAAAGATTAAGTATATATTTATATTGTTTTGACATAATTTAGTGTTCAATACTTTTTTATTGGTTTTAAATTTTGTTTCATATTGTATACATATTTGTTGACATTCACAAATATTGACTCTTGAATTAATCTTAATAAATCATATTCGACCTAATAATTGCATGAAACATAAGAATAAATAATAAATAAATAATAAGTGAAACCGACATGCATTGCTTTGTTTCTTCATTCTTGTTTTGAGTTTGTCCCCTGCATTTCCAGCTTACATCTTAACTTACATATTTCTATCACAGTTTTGTTTTGCCTATCTATTCTCTCCTCCTCCTGTTACAACGGTAGGTTTATGGAGTATTCACTGGTGGTCCAAGGCGTCCAGACCCTTATAAATGTTTGTAGTGTATCCTGGAGCACATGAAAGATTCTTTCATTTATCATTATAGTGTTGGTTCTGTTGATTATCTTTGTTAGTTCTAGTGGTTGTTTTCTCCACTGTGCTCCAATGTGTATTTTGGTTGCTAATGTAATGTATTGTATTAGTTTATTGCTTTGTCTATTGAGTTCCGGGACATTTTGTCCCAGTAGGGCCACCAGTGGAGAAGGCTCAATTTGTCTATAAAATATTTTAGATATTATTTTGAAGATCTCTCTCCATATTTTTTGTACACTTTCACATTTCCACCATATGTGAAAAAAGTCTCCAGTCTGATTACAATTTCTGAAACACAGTGGGGATATTGCTGGATAGATTTTTGCCAACACTGCAGGTACTCTATATGTTCTGTACATAACTTTTAGGGATGTTTCCCTCAGAGCTACATTTAGACTTCCTTTATTCAAATTTTCATATGTTTCCCTCCATTGTTCTGGGGTGATCCTTACCTTCAGATCGGCCTCCCATGCAGCCTGAAAGTTGTGGTTGTTCGTTTGTTTGCTTTCGTATTGCCAGAGGTAGATTAATGATAGGGTGTTTCTAGTAAGTGTTTGTTTGAGGCAGAAGTTTTCGAAGGTTGTGAGGGTGGGTGTGTTACCTCTGGTTTTCATTATTTTATTTATGTATGTTGATATTTGTATATACTGAAAGTGGTGTCTAGGTGGTAATGTGAATTTGTTCTTTAGTTGATTGATATCTATTCCTTTGCCATTGTTATGAAAGTGTATCAGTTTGTAGATGCCTGTGTCTGTCCACCATTTATAGCCTTTGTCTTGGTATGCTGCTATAAAGGCTGGGTCTTGTGTGATCGTAGGCATTAGTGATGGTTTTGAGATCCAGTTATGTTTGTTTTTGGTTCTATGCCATAATGTTAGTGTAGTTTGTGTACATGGGCTGATTGTTGATGTATTTGTTTTAGGTGTGTGAGGTATCCATGCTATTGAATCTAATGTTAGGGGATTTGCTAAGTCTGATTCCAGTTCCAGCCATCTTGGTTTATTGGTTATGTTATGCCATGTAACTATCTGGGATAGTTGGGCTGCTAGGTAATATTTATATAGATTTGGGACCCCCATGCCTCCTTGTGATTTAGGTTTGTATAGGATGTTTTTGGCTATTCTGGGTCGTTTGTTCTGCCAGATGTATTTTATTATCTGATTTTGTATGGGTTGTAGCCATGCTTTTGTGATTTTTATTGGTAGGCATCTGAATAAGTAGAGTAATCGGGGTAGGATATTCATTTTGAAAGTATTGATTCTTCCTATCCATGATATTTGTAATTTGTCCCATTTTATTAAGTCTGATTTTATTTTGGTTAGTATGGGGGGTATATTTTGTTGATATACAGTTTCATATGTAGGTGTTATTTGGACTCCTAAATATTTAAGCCCCTCCTCTTTCCATTTCAGATTGAAATTGAGTGTTATTAATTTTTTTTGTTGTGCCGTTAAATTAATTCCCATAATTTCTGTTTTATCTTGATTTATTTTGAGACCGGTTATTGTTGAGATTTTTTGTAGAAGATTGAATAGGTTTGGAAGGGCTATAAATGGTGATGTGAGGGTTAATGCGATGTCGTCAGCAAACATGCTGATTTTATATTCCTTATCTGCGACTGTGACCCCTTGTATGGTGTTGTTTGTGCGTATGGCTTGGGCTATTATCTCCATTGCTAGTACAAATAGCAAGGGCGAAAGGGGGCATCCCTGCCTGGTACCCCTTTCTATATTTATGTATTTGGAGTCTGTGGTTGGTAATTTCAGTATGGCCTTTGGGTTATTGTAGTAGACTTCTATTATATTTAGAAATGTTTGTGGGAATTGGAATGCCAGTAATGTTTCTTTCATATATTGCCAGTTTAGACTGTCGAAAGCTTTTTCTATGTCTAACGTGATTATACAGCTTTGTGTATTTTTTTTATTTAAATATGCTATTATATTGTATATTCTTCTAGTGTTGTCTGAAGCCTGTCTTCCTGGGATAAAGCCTACTTGGTCGTTATGTATTAAATGTGGCATGTATGGGTTTAGTCTTGTTGCCAGAATTTTGGTTAGTATTTTGATGTCCTGGTTGATAAGGGATATGGGTCTGTAGTTTTGTGGTTCTGTGGTTGTTTTACCCGGTTTTGGCAGCAGTGTAATGTGCGCTGTATTCATTTCTGATGGCATATGTTCTCCTTTCAGGAAGCAATTGAACATGTTTGTTAGGTGAGGTGTTAGTTGGGTCTCGAATTTTTTATAGTATATTCCTGAGAATCCATCAGGACCTGGTGCCTTGTGTGCCTTGAGTTGTTTTATTGCTTGTGTGGTTTCCAGTAGGGTAATGTTTTGTGCTAATTTTGTTGTCATCTGTGAGGTTAGTGGGTTTTTGGGTTTGTTTGTTTGTATGAAGGTTGGAATGTCTTTATTTGTCTTATGTGGGTTTGTATATAATTTTGTATAATATGTGTGGAATGTTTGATAGATGGAGTCTGGGTCTGTTGTAAAGGTTCCTTGAGGTGTGCGTATTTTTGTAATTTTGGGTATTCCCGATCTTGGTTTTAGAAGGTTTGCTAGGGGTTTGTCTGGCTTATTCCATTTTTGGTAGTAATATTGTTTTTGCCACATTAGTGTTTTTTCTACTGTTTTTGTCATTATTGCTTGTAATTGTTGTCTAGCTATTTTCAGTTGTTCTAGTATCTGTTTGTTTCCTGTTTCTATATGTTTGGTCTCTAGTGTGTGGATTTGTTTTTCTAGTTGTGTCTGTAATTTTATGGATTGCTTTTTGTAGTTTGATGCTATTTGTATAAGTGATCCTCGTATAACTGCTTTGTGAGCAGCCCAGAGTATTGGGTGTGAAACTTCACCATTGTCGTTTGTGTCAAAGTAATTTGTAATTTGTTTTTGGATTTGTTCTTTTATAGCGGGGTTTGTTAGCAGAGATTCATTTAGCCTCCATTGTGTTTTTTTAAATGGTTGCTGTCCTGTGTTTATTTTGATTTGTACAATCTTGTGGTCTGACCAGACACACGTTTCCATTGTGGCTTTTGTGATCATTGGGAGGATTGTTGTGGAGCATAAGATATGGTCTAATCTTGTGTAACAATCATGTGGTATAGAATAGTAGGAGTAGTCTCTTACATTTAGGTTCTTTTCTCTCCAGCTGTCTGATAATGTTAGTTTCTCCATTATGGAGTGTACATTGCGTAGGGTTCGTTTATTGTAGTTTAATCTATGTGTTTTGGATCTGTCCCATGTCAGATCTAACGGGAAGTTGAAATCCCCTGCAACTATATTTGTGGTTTGCGAATATTTTTCGAGTTTTTGTAGTATTGGTATTATGAATTTGTGTTGATGTGTATTCGGAGCATATATGTTTAATAGTGTGTATGGTTTGTTGTTGATTGTGCAGTGAGTTAGTAGGTATCTACCTTCTGTATCTAGGTCTGTTTGTAGGATGTTTACATTTAGTGAGTTGTGGAATAATATGGATACTCCACATTTTTTGCTGGGTCCTTTTGCTGAGATATGTTGCGTGTACTGTTTGTGTATGTATTTTGGTGCGGATTTTTGCGAAAAGTGTGTTTCTTGTAGAAAGATGATATGTGGTTTATATCTGTTGTATTGTTTGAATGCTGTAGTTCTTTTTTGATATGTGTTGAACCCTCTGACATTGTGTGATATACATGTAAGTGATGTTTGTGTGGTCATTGGGTTTTTGATTGGGTCTGCTTACTGTTTGCTTGTTTGTTCTGGTGGTTTTTCTCCGGTGAGATTTTGTCTGGTGGCTGCATGGGAGACCTTTCTTCCGGCTCGGAGCAAGTACATGTCTGCATCCTAACAAAAACATAAGAAAATATAAAAACACAAGAAGAAAACATGAACATAATTATAACTGTTAACTTAATAAACAAAAAATCGTTCTTCTGAACAAGATTAGTATTAGGGTTCAGACTTAATGTGTTTCGTCTCTCCCGCATTTCCATGTGGGACAGAGGAAGCTCTCAGTTGGGGGGTCATACGTATGCCCCGGATACTGGGGTTATAGTTTATATCCTATATGGTTTAACCTCATGGTATAACAGATGGCTATGGTTATGCCAAATTTTCGTTTGAGATTTCTTATAAGGGTGGTGTGGGTTGACAGAGGGGGAACATACTATTGCATTTTGAGTTATCTTTTGGTTCATTATGATTCGTAGTTGGTGGTTATTGGTTCGGTTTCTGCATTTCTCAGAATGTTACTTTGCACCATTTGTTTTACCTTTTTGTTATTTCTTTTCTATACATTATGAGTGTTTATGTGTATGTTAACCTTAGTTATTTAAATTATATTGGTCTGGCATCTTGGTTACTATTATCCCCCTAAAACTATATATATCGACATGATGGGGGGGTGATATTGGACTGTAGGGTTAGGGCTGAGTTTCTAAAGACACCAGAGAAGGGGCATACCTTAATGGGTCATTTTAGGTTGGTCATTTGTTGTTTATGTTGCGCTCCATCTCTGGGTTGTTTACACTTTGCATATTTTGGTTAGTTACTGTATTTTTCTATTCAAAAACAGCTTATTGACAATAACAATATCACATATTTCAAACATTTTAAACTTTTTGAACATTTTAAAACTTTTCCTTAGTTTAGGGAAGGAGGAAACCTTTGGGTCGTTAATGTGGTTTAGCTTAAACTTTGGTTATATCCTCCTTTTGGCCTTTAATCGTGTCAGGCTGTTTGTGCTTTGCCTTGTTCTGATTGTTTTTTATTGTCATTGAGTTAGATTTAGTATAGCACAGTTATTTTCTATTTTTAGGTTAACGTTTGTTTGGGGTATGTTTTTGGTACTCATCCGTTGTTGTGAGAGGCTTATTGCCTCTCAAGTGTCCTCTGTCTGTATGGAGGGTCGTGATGAGTCTGTCGCCCATAGTCGCCGTTTCTCTGTGGTTTTGATGGGGGTTGTTGTCTGCCATATTCTTTGCGGGGTTTTTGGTATTGATCCTTGCTCGACCAGAGTTTTGGGTAATGTTATTTGTAATCCGAGTTTTTGCAGTAAGTGGATTCCTTCTTGGAGCGTTTCCACTGTGTGGGTTTTGTTGTTGGTTGTAAATTGGAGTTTAAAGGGGAATCCCCATCTATACCTTATATTCAGATCTTGTAGTGTTTTTGTGATTGGTCGCAGCATTCTCCTTTTGTTTAGCGTCTGTGGTGCTATGTCCGCAAAAAGTTGGTATTTGGTCCCATTATATTCCAAGGAGTTTTTTTTCCTGGATTCTTGTAGTAGTTTGTCTTTTGTAGTTTAGTAGTGTAGTTTCACTACAATGTCTCTTGGTACGGTGTCTACCGGTGGTTTAGCCAAGGCCCTGTGAGCCCTGTCGCACTCCAGGCGCTCCTCCGGTTCCTCCGGCAGAAGCGTCCTGAAGATGTTTAGTGTTACCTCCTGGGCGTCGGCTTGTGACTCCGGTATCCCCCTTATACGTACGTTACATCTTCTGGATCTATTTTCAAGATCCTCTATTTGCAATAGTAGTTTGTCAGTTGTGGATTGTATAGTGTCCATGTTTGTTTGAGTGGTCTGCATGGCATCTGCCATCTCATCATATTTATTTTCTATGTCCATAAGCCTTTGTCCGATTTCCTGGATGTCCGACCGGAGTGGGGCCAGTGCTTTCTGCAGTTCTTCCTTTAACACTGTTCGTATCTGTGACAAGGTGTTTGCCGTTGTGTCTGAGTGTTTTGGGTGAGTCTGCAGCTCCTCCGTGTCAGATCCGTCCGGGTCCGCTTCGGCCTCGTGGCTTCTGGTTTCGCGCGTTTTGTGTTGGAAGGCTTGTAGCGCCTTAATCGCGCTTCCACCCTTATTGTGTCTGTTTGGCATCTTTGGGTTGGCGTTGGCTGCTGTTCCCTGAGGTATTTCTGGTCAGGGTTTGGTTGTTATCGGGCTATTTGCTAATTTTCCCAGTTCCGAGGTGAGGAGCTCTTTCACCTTGCGGCCATCTTTGAGCTGCTCACGAGCGCCCCCCGACATAATTTAAGTGGATACCTATTCGATATTGGCTAGAGACATATAAATCTAATAATATCAATCCCTCAATTGAAAACTCCTAAGCTTGGGAAACTATTAATCACGATGGAACTACATTCTAATAACTGATTGCTGGTGTACCTGAACTAAAGGCCCAGATTAAGAATTAATACTTATTCCCTTAATGGGAACTTCAATGAATCATCTTTCCTAATAAAGTTACAAAATGTTTTACTATGGTATATAGTTTAAGAACTATTTTCTGGATATATAAAAGTTTGTTCAGAACCAATACTTATTTTTAGCCACATTATTCAAAAGAATGTTATCTAAATAATTGCTAAAAGATATTATAGTATATCCCCTACACCTTTCCTCTACCCCCAACCCTTTCCTACCCACCCCTACCTAGAATTCAAATATAAAATCCGGAGGTGAAGCTGTAAACACGAGGTTCTATAAGATATTTATATCTTAAAGTTATAAAGAAATATTTAGAAAAATATATTGCAAACTGATGCAGGGAACAATACTTATAACATGTTTGAATATAAGCCAGAGAAAAATATTAAGAGAAAATGAGTGATGTCAAGGGAAATGCTATAAAACATTAAACTATACTTTACATAGCGTTGGAGGATTTAAAAGGCATGTCCACACCGATTTAAAAGGCATGTCCACACCTGCCCACCCCCAACTGCCGATATATATTACATACCAAAAATGTCTAGATCGATACTTACAGCCCTTACACTCACGCGGTGTAAATTTTGCAGTAAATTGCAAACGGGGTGGGCTGGCAGCCGCGTCTGTGATTGGCAATTCAATGTAGACGCCATGGGAGAGAAGGGGCTGTAAGTATCTAAATATCTTTTTAAAAAAATATTTCAGAGGTTGGGGTTGGGCAGGGTGTACCTACCTTATCCAAAGGATTTCACGCTAGGTGCCACGGCCACAGAGGAGGGATCTGGATGGGGTAGGGCTCCTCTGCGCATGCCTCAGACCTTGTTGAGGCAGATACAGAGAGCGGATGAATCACTGACAGCTTCTGCTCTTCAGTTTCCTGTACTTTGAAAAGGCACTGCAGGAGAGCCATTTGGAGCAGAGATGTAAGGTAAGGATTTTTTTAAACTACAGATTGGGGCCAGTATGTGGTTAAGTTTTGGGGGTGCACTTGTCCTTTAATTCCCCTAGTTAATGACTTTTAGCTTTCAAACAATATAATAAATATACCCCACACATAATATTTTTACAAGAAACCCATTTTCTAACCAATCAGCTCTTACACTTAAATAAACACTATTCCCAATTCATATACTCAGTAGGTCCTGCCAAAAAAAGTGGTGTAACCATTTAATTTCATAATTCATTAGATATTAAAATACTTAAAACATTATTAGACCCAGAAGAAAGATTCTTAATAATACACTGTCAAATTAATCAAATTATCTGCACCCTATTGAATATTTACGCACCCAACAACAAACAACACACATTTGTCACAAAATTATTGGGTAAACTACATAAAATCCCACCTGCCAACATCATAGTAGGAGACCTTAAAGGGACTGTCCACCCCGCTGGGCAAAAATGAGTATGTTGTGCAAACTACCCCCAAAACCTGGACTTCGTTTTGTTTCCAATCATTAAATCTGCTTCCAGCAATAGATTTTATACTTGCAAGCTCCAAGATCCACCGCCGCTTCCTGTCTCTCCACTGTGGCTGCTGGGTTCTTTTTGTGTTCCCGAGCAGCCAGTGGAGACTGCTCCTGGAATGGCAATCAGTGATTGGCTGTGACGTCACTGTCACGGCCGACACTCTCTGCCTTACCCAGAAGTCGAGAGCAGATTGCAGAGCCATGGCGGTGGATCGCAGAGCTTGTAAGTATAAAATCTCCTGCTGGCAGCAGATTTAATGATTGGAGACAAAACTAAGTCCAGGTTTTAAGAGTTTTTGCACAACATACTCATTTTTGCCCAGAGGGGTGGACAGCCCCTTTAACTTTCCATTAGACCAGCCTGGGATAAATCTCACGCACATAAATTAAAATATAGGAAATGGAAAATTAAAAAGGTAACCAAAGTATCCAAGACCTGGGACTCTCAGATTGTTGGAGAGAAAAAAACTAAATGCGCAAAATTACTCCAACTATTCTACACCACATAACTGCTACACAAGACTGGATTATATATTATGTTCTACACCACTACTAATGCATATTACACATTCCACATTAGGGCTATTTTGGATTATGAATGTACTGCCTATGGTTGAGCTATTTTGGATTACGAATGTACTGCCTATGGTTAAGCAGGTGAGGGAAGCAGCACCTGGGAAGATTAAAGGAACGTGGGAGTGCGAGGAGTTATACAGTATATGTGGAGATTAGGGCAATGTGGCTGATCAGATTACAAAATTGTCACTATGAAACTAGATACTCAACACCCATCTAGAAAACCATTTCAATGGCGTTTCAATGAGTAACTATTAACTAATCAAACAATCAAAGAATAAATTACCTCATAAATAAAGGAATATTTTCAATTAAATATGGATAATCAAATCCCTATATCCACTATATGGGCAGCCCACAAGGCATATACAGTATCAGAGGAATGATAACACAATTAGCTTCTAGACCAGAAAAAAAACCCACAAGGAAACCTGCCTCCATTTAGAACAACTTGGAAAGTAAACATAAATAAAGGAGAACCTAGAGCCCTTGAGAAACTGAGAATAGCTAGACAACAGCTTCAAGCCTTATTAACCCAAAACATCGAAAAAAATATGTTATGGTCCAAATTTTTTTTACCAGAAGTGGAATAAGGCAGATAGTCCTTTAACACACTTACCCAAAATTAAGGGCCATAGGATCACTAAAATACGAACACCAGAAGGCACTTAAACCACAAACCCAGAAACTATATACCAATTACAAAAGAAAAAATGACGGCTTCCTGTTCCGGCGTGGGATGTAGAGGCAGCATCTTAGAGATCCTCCGTGCTGCTCCCTAATAAATCAGCAAATATCGGCCAAACTACCCCAGACTGGTAACACCTTTTACCTACACAAACTCTTGAGACAACCATTTATAGATTTGTAAAGACCAAACCGCATCGCTCGTCTACCAAATCAGATAAACCAAACAAAAAGAGCAAACGGGTACGCCTGGCCAAAATGTTGGCTGAAGACCCTGTACACACCTCAGAAGATCAAAAGAAGTTGGGAATATATACCTCTGATAAGGAACAACATAACCACCCCTCACAAAACTCCAAGACAATTGACCGATCTATCGACAAAATAGTTTGTACGCTACAACAAGAACTAACCTCTCACTCTGAGCATTTAGATGAAGTGGAACGTAGGATCCTCGTGCTAGAGGAAGAGATGGACCAATCAACAGCTTTCATTTCTGAACTACAACAAAAACAGACTATTCTGATTGACCGTGATGAGAACTTAGAACAGGGGTGACAAACTTAATCACATAAGGGGCCAAAATCAAAAAGACAGGCTAAGTGGTGGGCCGAATGTATTTTATTAAGCAGATGCAGGATTAGGACTCTTGCGCCTAGTGCTAGGGTCTCGGCAGGGAAAGGGTGTAAAGCACACTGTTTTGGACTGGGTCCTCTGCCTATGGCCCAATCATGTGCTAATGTGGACTGCCCACCTTACTCTTCTAATGGGGTAATGGAATGGCCAACTTCAATGGAAGGCCCTTTGTCACACCTCCCTCCCCAGTGCTGGGCTAAATACGCAATCAGCTGTTACAGTGGTTACTGCCTCCAAGCCTTACTATTCTGCTATCCATTTGTGCAAGTCCAGAGCAGTGGCGTAACTATAGATCTGTCAGCTAGTTTTAAAACAGCTGATCATGCGTATCTACGTAAAGGTATCTAGCCAGCAGATACCAGTGTAGTAAGTCTTGGATGCTGTACAGTCACCAGAGGCCACAAAAAACAATCAGGTGGACCTTGAGTTTAACACATATGACTGAAAAATTGCTCAAGGAGAAATAACCTTCGATTTCTTTTTTATGACCAGCGATTGGCAATTATTTAAACTATACGGACAAAGCGGCCATTCTGCGTACTTATAGACTAAATCGTGGGCTACAATTACATTGCAAGATCCTAATTTTTGCAGATTCTAAGCTGAGGTCAGCCAGAGGAAACGCAACTTCACTAAAGTATGTGCCTTTTTATATAACAAGAACATTAAATTCACACTACTATATCCTGCAACTCTCCTGCTTAAAGAAGCTAATGGGAAAGATATCACATTCCCACAAGAGGTTGAAAACGCAATCAACGAGATACATAGATGAAAACACTATCTCCACACAAAGATCCTGGGAATTCGCACCTCAAATATGGAGGTAAGACCCGGAGGCCTCCGAGACCATTCGCCAATTACTATGCCAAAAAAGTGAAGCCACCGGTAACACAGTGGTCGATTGTAGATAGACATAGTTTGCTTCCTGGTACGGAGGAAAATAAGACCTATTTTAAAAATCAATCTCAACGTTTTAACTGCTACTCTATGTTATGATGTGTATATAGTTACAAGACACCACAGTCTTTCAGCTACTTTACTCTACTATATATATGACCTTGAAAAAACTCTAAATTACACAAAATACTTTGCTGGACAGTAAACTTTCATGCAGAGAACTCAACTATTATGCACCAATCTCAAACATTCTACCTTAAGCTAGACTATGAAAATGTTACACATAGAATTTCATGAATGTTATATATAATACAATGTTGGACATAAAATGTATACATGCATAGATTTATGTACGGTAATGATCATATTATAATCACATGGATGCCGGGTAATGAAACAATTTATTTATTTCATAAAGTCTGGTTAACGACTAAGATGGGCGATATCTATTTATTCGCCCACCAACAATACTACTATACAGTAAACTCAATACAAATTACTGGGCATCACATATATGTATTAATCTGTCATCACTAAAGTACTAGACAATATATAAAAAAAAAATAATATGTCAATCTTAACCGACAGGGTTGGGACTGGACAATAAAGTCTGCGCTCCACTCCAGACACCTCCTTTGAAATGCCAAATTATCCTAAGATAAATATATCGGCTGTGTTAAGAAACTTTCCGCCTGGTTAGAACAAACAGACTCGGTGCCCCCCATCCCAAAGTCCCGTTTTGTAAATACAAAATATTTACCCAACTGCAAGAAAACCTGTTATAAGACTGTATATAGACTTTATTACCATATGTGACCAGTATTATACAGATGATACCAAACCCTCCTTTTTTATTTAATGATCCTTCTAATAATTGAACGGGTAAATGTGTATACATGTATATATGTCTGATAAACAATACACTTAAGCTAGCATCTGTGCAATGCCTTTATTAATGTCTCAAAAACCCTCCGATGTAGATCGGAGTAGTGGGTCAACTGAAACGAGACTGCCATACGACTTAATAACATGGAGGGGGGCAGAGCCTGACTGAGCTTCATGGAGGATGCACTCTAGGGGAGCTCCGCATGGGGGAATTAAAAATCTCTACACAAACAAGGTAACAAGATCCCAAAACTTCCAACTGGAACAACATAAAGATGGGTCCCGCATAACGTCAGACCGAAAACAAAGGAGACCTGACAACATTTTTTCCAAAACCGGACGGTCAGACAGAAGGCGCGAACGCCTCACAATCTAAAAAGGCCTTTAACGAGTCACCCAACTGTTAGCAATCACCAGGAGAGACCTTGATAAATTGTACAAGGACCTGGAGAAACTTATAAAAACAGCACACCTTAATACAGTACTAGAGGTGAAGCAGGAAGTTGCGGCCTTAGGTGAAAGGGTAGCAGAACTGGAAACTAGTCAAAGCCAAGTGGCCCAGTATTGCGCCCAAACAAATGCAGACATAAAAAAACTGCGTGCACAAGTGCAACCGTTACAAGACGCACAAAAAGACACAGACAACAGGGACTGTAGGCAGAACCTCCGCCTACGAGGTGTCCCTGAAGAAATTACCGATCTTCAACCGTACCTAGAGCACCTATTCCACACGCTGGAACCTACGCTAACGGCGAAAGAGATATAGATGGATAGGGCACATAAAGACTGCGCCCGACCGCCAGTAGGACCGAACCAACCACCAAGAGACATAATCATGCGTTTCCACTACTACCTGGCGAAAGATAAAATTCTACGCACTGCTAGAGCCCTACCATGCCTAGAATATGATGGCCACCAGTTGCAACTGTTCCTGGACCTAGCCCCAAAAACCTTGGCAATAAGTAGGATGCTCTGACCCCTCTTGGAAATACTTACCAAACAAGGGATCCGTTACAGATGGGGTTTCCCCTTTAGGCTTTTTGCCCGACACAATGGCAAAATGCTTTCTATTACAGGCCTGGAGGAAGGCCCCAACCTCCTACGTTCGCTTGGGATTGACAATGCACCGCTAAAAATCCCACAAGCCCAAACAAATAGAATCCCGCCGCCACAAGACCAATGGTCGCATGTTCCTCGTACCAGCCCACAACATTCACCGTGAGTATAACAACAGATGAGAAAGAAGGCGAAACAGTTGGGTCGGCCCAGGCCTGACTATCCTGTCAACCGAAACCGGGACTCACCAGGTACTGTTTAAATATTTATTTATATTTAGCCATGTTCGGCCCACAAAATTGCCCATGCTCCGACCCAGAAGAGATATAAGATCACTATATATATGTGAACGGAGTTATCACCTGGCATCCCCTCTTCCTCCTGTTTACAAAGTCTGCACCCCATGCAGGCTTGCAGCTGCCCGGAACACAAGGGATGACGGGCCACATGCGAGCAGGACAACCAGATCCACCTCTGAAAATACATCTGGAGTAAATAATAAACCCAAACCAGTTGACAAATATAAGGTACAATCTAGCATGATACCCACTTACCAATCTAGGCATCCCTACAACCCAAAAAGTAGGATGACCAAATCCCATCTAATAGAGTGGCCCTATTCAATATATAAGCAATATAGATCCGACTCAATGGAGACAACGACCCAATGTGATCAAGAAAACAGACCCACCTCACCACCTCTAGCCCACCATTAACCCTCGGGTTTTTACCTATGAATTGCCTCAGATACAGCGTAAATAGAACTAAACAGGAACACTGTTTGTGAATGCACAGTGCCCTCGATCAGACTAATGTGGGCCACAAGATAAATAACAGGAGAACGTATATTTGAATATCAGATAACCAATCTTGGAACTGTACAGGCACTATTTAACCCATAGGACATACATCTAATAAAAAAACCCAAAGAGGCAAATCCAGAAACAAGGTCGATTAGAGACGCAGAGAATCCAGACTAAGCAAAACACTGGACTGTTTATCTCAAGTACACAAATCCACTCTCCTCATTACAGACCTCCATAATGTTTCTTATTGCTCAGCTCTATAACAGAAACAGTCAACTGTTGGGTCTCCACTATATCAATAGATAATGGGTCACCAAAACATCAAGATCCATAAAAATAGAAACAATCTCTGAGGATCATGTTTGACACGGTTTTAATAGTTATAAGAATGTTATACTTTGAAAAATGCTATATTTTGGAACTCAGTTAAAAATATATTTTTTATATTTTTTAAGGTTCAAAGTTATATTGTTATCATTTATATAGATGCAGGAAAAAAAATGAATAAAAACGAAAATGTTTTATATACCTATCCAAAACCAAGACCTCCCTACCCCCCCCCCCCCCCCCCCCCCCCCCCCCCCCCCCCCCAGGTGTCCCTGAAGAAATTACCGATCTTCAACCGTACCTAGAGCACCTATTCCACACGCTGGAACCTACGCTAACGGCGAAAGAGATATAGATGGATAGGGCACATAGAGACTGCGCCCGACCGCCAGTAGGACCGAACCAACCACCAAGAGACATAATTATGCGTTTCCACTACTACCTGGCGAAAGATAAAATTCTACGCACTGCTAGAGCCCTACCACGCCTAGAATATGATGGCCACCAGTTGCAACTGTTCCTGGACCTAGCCCCAAAAACCTTGGCAATAAGTAGGATGCTCTGACCCCTCTTGGAAATACTTACCAAACAAGGGATCCGTTACAGATGGGGTTTCCCCTTTAGGCTTTTTGCCCGACACAATGGCAAAATGCTTTCTATTACAGGCCTGGAGGAAGGCCCTGACCTTCTACGTTCGCTTGGGATTGACAATGCACCACTAAAAATCCCACAAGCCCAAACAGATAGAATCCCGCCGCCACAAGACCAATGGTCGCATGTTCCTCGTACCAGCCCACAACATTCACCATGAGTATAACAACAGATGAGAAAGAAGGCGAAACAGTTGGGTCGGCCCAGGCCTGACTATCCTGTCAACCGAAACCGGGACTCACCAGGTACTGTTTAAATGTTTATTTATATTTAGCCATGTTCGGCCCACAAAATTGCCCATGCTCCGACCCAGAAGAGATATAAGATCACTATATATATGTGAACGGAGTTATCACCTGGCATCCCCTCTGCCTCCTGTTTACAAAGTCTGCACCCCATGCGGGCTTGCAGCTGCCCGGAACACAAGGGATGACGGGCCACATGCGAGCAGGACAACCAGATCCACCTCTGAAAATACATCTGGAGTAAATAATAAACCCAAACCAGTTGACAAATATAAGGTACAATCTAGCATGATACCCACTTACCAATCTAGGCATCCCTACAAACCAAAAAGTAGGATGACCAAATCCCATCTAATAGAGTGGCCCTATTCAATATATAAGCAATATAGATCCGACTCAATGGAGACAACGAACCAATGTGATCAAGAAAACAGACCCACCTCACCACCTCTAGCCCACCATTAACCCTCGGGTTTTTACCTATGAATTGCCTCAGATACAGCGTAAATAGAACTAAACAGGAACACTGTTTGTGAATGCACAGTGCCCTCGATTAGACTAATGTGGGCCACAAGATAAATAACAGGAGAACGTATATTTGAATATCAGATAACCAATCTTGGAACTGTACAGGCACTATTTAACCCATAGGACATACATCTAATAAAAAAACCCAAAGAGGCAAATCCAGAAACAAGGTCGATTAGAGACGCAGAGAATCCAGACTAAGCAAAACACTGGACTGTTTATCTCAAGTACACAAATCCACTCTCCTCATTACAGACCTCCATAATGTTTCTTATTGCTCAGCTCTATAACAGAAACAGTCAACTGTTGGGTCTCCACTATATCAATAGATAATGGGTCACCAAAACATCAAGATCCATAAAAATAGAAACAATCTCTGAGGATCATGTTTGACACGGTTTTAATAGTTATAAGAATGTTATACTTTGAAAAATGCTATATTTTGGAACTCAGTTAAAAATATATTTTTTATATTTTTTAAGGTTCAAAGTTATATTGTTATCATTTATATAGATGCAGGAAAAAAGATGAATAAAAACGAAAATGTTTTATATACCTATCCAAAACCAAGACCTCCCTACCTCCCCCCTTCTCCCCCCCCTTTCTTTCTCCCCCTCCCCTTCCCCCTTCCCTCTCCCCCCCCGTCCCGGAAGGTTAAAAAAAGGGAAGGTTAATATATGTGTGACTACGGAGATATGACTAAGAGTAAATGTGTCTACAAAATAAATGTTCTCTATGTATGTATATGTGGAACCATTTAATAACACGGCATAACATATTCAAAGAAATGTTATATAATCTAAATGTGTCTAGGGGAGGCGGGAACTATGGGGCAGAGATACAGCAAATATTCAAGCGATCTACAGATCAACCAACAACTTGTCAACATTCCGATAGGTTGGGCTTCCTGCTCCGTACCCGCTACTCCTATATACTTATATATAATTGAAATAAAAGTAATATATATCTCTGATGATAATATATATATATAAGAAAGAGCAAATAGACCCCCCTCCCCACCCCGGAAGGTTAAAAAAAGGAAGGTCAATATATATGTAATTACAGAGATATGACTAAGAGCAAACGGTATACAAAATAAATGCTCTCTATGTATGTATACGTGAAACCATTTAATAACACGGTATAATGTATTCAAAGAAATGTTATATAATTGAAATAACCCGTGAAATCCGTGAAGTCTGGGGGAGATGGGAACTATGGGGCAGAGACACTACAAATATTCAAGCGATCTACAGATCAACCTAAAAACTTGTCAACATTCCGATAGGTTGGGCCCTCTGCTCCATACCCGCTACTCCTATATACTTATATATAGTTGAAATAGAAGTAATATATGTATCTGATGACAATATTTATATAACTAAGAAAGAGCAAATTTTTTCTCCTCTCCCTCTCCTTATATTATGTATGAGAAATTCCAGAGATATGACCAAGAGTAAACTGTGCAGAAAATAAACGCTCTGTATATATAGGTATGTGTGGAACTATTTAATAACATGGCATAATGTTTTTAAAGAAATGTGATATAATCAAAATAACTCACGAAATATTAATGTGTCTAAGAAAGACGGGAACTATGGTGCAGAGATACAATAAGTACCCAAAGAAATTACAGATCAACTCCCTAACTTAACACTACCCAGATAAAATTAGGCTTTCTGCCCCATACTGCTGCTCCTACCTACTTCTTATTATAATAAATACTATAGTTGAAATAGGAATAATATATGTCTCTGATGACAATTATGCATATGGAAGAAAGAGCAAACACCCCCCCTCCCCCCCGCTCCCTCACCCACACTACCAACAATTATGGGAGGAAACTCCTAATTGAAAATCTCTATCAACCAGGACAACCAAAAATATTTATGCAATAGTATAGAACTCAGTAATATTTCAATCAGCCAACCCCCCCCCCAACATCTCCTCCCAAATACACCCTTTCTGCCACAGGCTTACCGCCCCCTCTAGCAGTGTCAGTATCCGCTACGTTATTTAAATAATTGAGCTCAGACTTGAAGTCAGCTCCCCTCTTCAAGCTTTACTTTTGTTATTGTTTTAAATGTTTATTTTATTGTATATATGTTGCAGAATTCTCCGAAGGTCTGCATGCAGAAGCCAAAACCTCACCACAAGCTTCAATGACAAAAAAACCTATATGACTACTTCTAGGCAAACTACAAAAATGAACCACACAATACCAACCCTGCAGCTAGCCACACAAAATGCTAAAGGCCTTAATTCTCCAGCGAAACGGAGAATAGCCGTACAACAGTATGAAAGAGAAAATTCAAAGATAGTATGTCTCCAGGAGACCCACTTTATAAAAGGGAAAGAACCCAAATACTGGGGCAAACAATATACATCCCATTACTTCGCATCAAACAACACAAAAAAAGCAGGAGTTGCAATCCTGATACACAAATCATTACCTTTCACATTAGACTCTTGTACCAGAAGCAACACTGGCAACTATATCATTCTATATCAGGCTTCCTAGCAAACATCAAGATAACTATAGTAAATATCTACTCCCCAACAAACAACAAAACAATTTCTTTAAAACAATAGAAAAGATGCTGCTATCACTGGACACAGGACGACTTATTGTTCTAAGGGATTTTAATGCAACTATTAACGGCGAGATAGACCGCTCCAGGAAGACGTCCGGCGTCTCGCCAACACCATCCTCTAAACCCCTCAAATACTTCATGCAAACATTCAATCTATGGGATGCTTGGAGACTTCGCCACCCCACAGAATGCAAGTACACCTTTTTTTAACATCCGCGTCAAGTTTACACTAGGATTTATTACATCTTAATCATAGACATAATCATGATCATATGTGCCACTTATAACAAAAGCAGAAATCTGGCCAATCACCTGGTCGGATCATGCCAAAGTTAGAATTACTTTGAAAGGGCTACTAACCACCAAGCCAAATTATACCTGGAGACTAAATGAGTCACTTCTAATTAAGACAGATGTGACCAAAGAACTATGAACACATCTAGAGGAATACTTTAGATTAAATACAACACCAGATATCTCTCACACAACTCTGTGGGCAGCGCACAAGACAGTGGCTAGGAGATATTTGATTAAACTCGCAGCAAACCATAAGAAACAAAGAATAAACAGATTAAAAATCTATTAAAAGAATTGGAAGAGTTAGAAAACAAACACAGCCAAACCAATTCCGAAACCATAGCAGAAGAAGTGGCAAACATGAGGGGGGAGATAAACTTGTTACTATCAGGGGGAGCAGAAAACATCGGAACACCTGCCACGTGGCCCAAGTGTCTACACAGGGTAGATCATATTGAACACCCCCAATGTACACAGGCCAAGTGGCCCAATTGCCTACACAGGTAGATCCATTAGTGAACAACCCTCGTACACAGCCAAGTGGCCCAATTGTCTCTAACAGTCTATCCATAATTGAAACAGCCCATCGTACAAGGCCAGTGGCCCCCCGTGCCTAACACAGGTAGATCCATTATTGAACAACCCTCGTCACAAGGGCCAAGGGCCCAGTGCCTACACAGTAGATCCTTATTGACAACCCTCGGACAGGCCAGTGGCCCAGTTGCCTACACAGGTAAATACATTATTGAACACCCATCATACACAGGCCAAGTGTCCCATTGCCCCTACACAGGTAGATCCATTATTGAAACCCCATCGTACACATGGCCAAGGGCCCAAGTGTCCTCACAGGTAGATCACATTATTGAACACCCACGTACACAGGCCGTGCCCAATGGCCTACACAGGTAGATACATTATTGAATAACAACCCATCGTACACAGGCCAAGTGCATCCTACACAGTAGAATACTTTTTGAACACCCATCTACACAGCCAAGTGGCCCCAAGTGCTACACAGTTTATACATTATTGAACACCCATCGTCTCCATGCCAAGTGGCCCAAGTTCTACACAGTGTAAATCCATTATGCCACACCCCAACGTACACAGGCCCAATTGGCCCAATAGTGTCTCACGAGCATACATTTTTGCACACCCATCGTACACGACCAAGTGGGCCCAAGTTGGCTCCATCAGGTAGATCCATATGAACAACCCATCGTCACAGCCGTAGGCCCAAGTGGCTACACAGGTTAGAAATCATGTATTGACACAGCCCAAGTGTACCACAGGCCAATTGGTTCCCAAGTGCTACCAGGTAGAAATCCAGTTATTGACACACGCCATCAGTACAAGGCCCATGTGGCCCAAGTGTCCCTACACAGGTAGACCATTTTGAACCAGCCCATCGACACAGCGCCAAGTGGGCCCAAGTTCCTACACGGTAGATCCTATGAACAGCCCATCGTACACAGGCCAAGTGGGCCTACAAGTGCCTCACAGGTAGAGTCATTATTGAACAACCCCATCGTAACAGGCCACAGTGCCCAAGTGCACAAGCTGTAGATACATTATTGAACACCCTCTACACAGGCCAAGTGGCCCAAGTGCCTACCAGGTAGATCCATTATTGACCAACCCCATCGTACAAACAGGTCCAAGTTGCCCAAGTGCCTCACAGGTAGATCCAATTATTGAACAGCCCCATCGTACACAGGCCAATGGCCCCAAAGTGTCCTACACATAGATCATTATTGAACAACCCATACGTACACACAGTGGCCAAGTGCCTACACAGGTAGAATACCATTCTTGAACACCCATCGTACACAGACCAAGTGGCCCAAGGCTACACAGTAGATCCATTATTGAACAACCCCATCGTACACAGGCCAAGTGTCCCTAGGTCTACACGGTAGTCCATTATTCAACCAGTACCAGCAATGCCAGTGACCCCTACAGTTAACATAGACAACCGACTGCCATGCCAAGCTCAGTTTTGAGACCTTCAACGTAACGGCCAGTCCAGGCACAAGGTAGATCCATTATCTGAACACCCATCGTACACTGCCAGCAGTGCCAGTGCTCTCACGTAGACCTTATTGAACAACCCATCAGACCAGTCCCAAGTGGCCCAAAGTGCCTACACAGGTAATCCATTATTACCTCGTAGGAATGGCAGTGCCTACACTGTAGTCATGACGCCCATCTAAACACCGTTCCAATCCCACAGGAGATACGATTAGAGAAACCTCGACAAGGAGATAGTGTGACCCCAGGGTCCTACAACCAGTAGATCCATAAAAACCCATCGTACTTACAGACCAACGTGGCCCAGTGCTAACTGCAATCCAAGTTGAACAGAACCATTCCGTAGCACAGAAGTGGGCCCGTGCTACCGACAGGTAGATCTATGAAGCCATTACCGATGGCGCATTGCTACGTAATCTTATTGAACCATTACAACCAAGTAGTACGTAGTCATTTTAAACTGGCCATTTCGACCAGACTCAGGGCAAGTTGACTACACGAGGTAGATCTTTACCAACATGTACCAGCCAGTGGACCGCAAGGGCCAACAGTCGATCCTTTGAAAACCTAAGCCCATGTTAAGGTTCAAGTGCCAATGCCTAAAGCGTCATATCCATGTATCATGCAGCCCATTGGCTGTGACATCGGACGTCATTTTGCGCCCAAGTGTCACCTACCAGTTTCATTTGACAACCCATGTACACCCAAGTGCCAGTTACCGGTATTTAGCCAATCAACTATAGCCTTCATTTCAGACCAGAAGATTACCAGATATACTCTTGGCCTTTATTATACAATTTCACCCACAAGGAACAAAACGAGATTAAAATGGAGCATCGTGATCCCACTCAATTGATCCCATGACTTTTCTGTTAGGGAAATAAGTGCAGAACACGAATAAAGTATTCTCATTCCAACACTTCCCCCTGTCGTGTCCCTTTACCAATACTCACTTCCCTTGTCCCCGTGTTTCACCTATCCCTATTGATCAGTGTATATTAGGTACCTTGAAATAGTGTCCCCCGTGTTTCACCCTATCCCTTGATAGTGTATATTATTTACCTGGTAGATGTCCCCGTGGTTCATCACCTCCCTATTGGATAGCGTATATTAGGTTACACTGGATCAGTGTCCCTGTGTTTTCAACACACCATGACATTGATAGTGTATATTAGGTACCTGGATAGTGTCCCCCGTGTTTTCAACCCTATCCCTATGATAGTGTATTAGGTACCTGGACAGTGTCCCCGGTGTTTTCACCCTATCCCTATTGATAGTGTATATTAGGGATTTTTAATTTAGTAAACAAACTACATGAAGATTAACAATCCAACATTTCATACAATACAATACATAATTTAGATCACAACAAGTAAACGTAAATAAAGCAAGTTACATCACTTTAAAATAAACGGTCATAAAAAAAAGGAGGGGGGAAAGGCAAAAACATTTCATCACTAAAGTAAAAGGGAAAGTTGCTTCACTTATTAAAGTTTCCCTTGTTCTTTCCACAAGTCAAAAAGAATAAAAAAAAAACAAAAAAAAACTTAAATAAAATACATGTTCACGTCTGAACTTTCAGACAAATATTAAAACTTTTCCTATCTAAAAGAAAGAAGTAGATACTAACAGAGATTGGTGAGGAAGTCATTCATACCCCATTCAACATTATTAAACAAACTAGCAAAGTTAAAAGAAAACTGGCAATTTACCACACTCGTAAATTCCCACCAAACAAGACTACAGAAAATACAACAATTTCATTGAAAATAACATAATTCCATATTGAACATATAATTCTGACGTTGAATATATTTACCGATAATAAGACACAGCCACTAGGGCTAAGCGGTAAGCTACTCACTTAAACTATGAGCCCTTTTTGAAAATATCAACAGGTCATAGGGCAAAAAGGAAAGTGTTAGACCGGAAACCATAACCAGGAGACATCAACAGTCCTCAGGGAGGCTCAAGATACAGGCCCCTCCAAAGAAAGCCCATCTCCCTTCATTCATCCTCTGTCTCTCAAGAACCTTAATTTTTCCCCAGTTCCCTCAAGATGTCCGAAACCACCACCTCACGGGGAGGACTTCTGCCAATTGAACTATGACACCGTGCAATCCAATGTAATACCTAGCCACTGCAGTAACTAAGAAAAAAGTGCTCAACTCAAGCCCTCTATAATCTGTTTAGAGGCACCGTATACCCACCCCTGTAAAGACAACCTGAAGGCAGGGTATAATAGCTTCCTGGACACGATTTGTAAACCTCTACATTGAAGGGACATCTGAAGCAGAAGTGGTCCCTCGTTGCTTCCTCAAGCCCATCCACTCCTCTCGGGACAACACGATCACATTGTTTCTATACTTCAAATTACCCTTTACGTAGAGCTTCCCTGAAAGGAACGCCAGACAATGTCCCTAAACTTTGGGGGGACCCTACGGGAATTACAAGGAAAGCCTATTCTTTAAATATTGTCTGGGCATCTCTTAAAGCAAGTGACTCATGGAGTAAGGACAAGATCCTCCTACCAATTCATCCTTTTTTCTTTCACCCCCATGCTCCACTTCTCATCACTTTCAGGCCCCTACACGTAAGGTGGGAGAGGCCCATGAGAAACTCGCATGCTCTTTACTAAGGCCGCCATTTATCCATTCCCCGAAAAGGTGCGCACCCATGTCCTAAGATTTCTACCCACGAAGGAGGCTTCTCCAGAAGGAGGTTAGAGAAGTTATACACTAAAAGTATTCGTAAGAATACAACTGGGTTGACCATATCCCCCACCCTCCTCCCTTCGTAGATAGGTGACATTTCCTTTTGATGAGATTAAATCTATTTCCCCAGAGCATCTGGAAAATAGACCATTGATCTTGTAAAGAATTTTCCCGGCAACAGGCACACTGTGCTGACATACAAGAAAATAGGGATCAAAAAGGTTTTGATCAGTGAAACCCTTTCCTTTAGAGTGAAGGATCTCCCCTTCCCACTGACCCCCTTGGCAGAGGCTATATCCACTTCTCCCCCCAATTGCTCGGCGAACATCGCCCTGGCCGAATTTGATCCCTAGAACCTTGATTTTAGTGGAGGGTATCGGGAAGATTTCCGGGAGGACAAAGGCTAAAGTGCTTCCTTCCCCATCCAGAAAGCCTCACATTTGCTCCTGTTTGATCATGGGTCCAGAGGCTTCGAATACTTTTGCACACACGTCAGCCACCGCAAGGGCCCTCACCTGGCTAGAAACCACAGAGTGACATCATCCGCGTATGCCGTTGACCCTCAGGGCTTTTCCAGATGCCAAGGGAACCCCTGCCAACATCCTACCATCAAGCCTCCTAAAAGAGGATCTATGGCAAAAACATACAGCGAGGACTCGGGGACACCCCTGCCTGACTCCTAAGTCACCCCGAAAGGTCTCCCCAACCAGCCATTCACAAGCGTGAAGGCTAACTGCTCCTGCATACAAAACCTTGAGCCCAATTAATGAATTGCCCGGAAACACCGTATCTGCCAGAACACCCAATAATTACTTATGATCCACTCATCAAAAGCCTTTGTGTTTCCAATGACAGTAGGTCACTTTCCCCATTCGCAAGTCCCTGCAACGCATCAGAGCCTCCCGGACCTCCACTACAAGCAGAGAAGGTGTTCTACCCTTCACCGTACAGTGTTGCGAGGAGGAAGCACCATGTCCCACCCCAAACAGGCGGTTAACAAACCTTTGCCAGAATCTTTCTATCGGCATTGATAAGGCGAGGGGCGCCAGTTTCTCAATCCTGGAAGGATCTAATCCCTTTGACACAACAGAATCAAGCAGAACACCTCATGGAGTAAGGAATGGAAAAAAAAAAAAAAAACAAACCAACCCTCCTCTCTCCTCTCCCCCCCCCCCAGTCTAACCTCACCTTCCTCACTCCGTCCCCCACCCTCCCCCCCCCCCCCCTTCCCCCCCACCCCACTACCTCCCCCTCCCCCCCCCCTCCCACGCCTCCCCTCCTCCCCCACCCCCCCCACCTCCCCCCCCCATCCTCTCCCCCCTCCTCTCTCCGCCCCCCCCCCCAGCTCCTCGTCCCCCCGCCTCTCTTCCCTCTCCCCCATCCACCCCCTCCCCCTCCTCGCACCCCATCCCCCCCCGCCCCCTCCCCCACCTCACTCCCTCCCCCCTCCCCACCCCCTCCTCCCACCCCCCCCCCCCCTCTCCCCCCCCCCCCATTCCCCCCCCCCACACCCCCCCCCCCTCCTCCCCCCCCTCCCCCCCCCCCCCCCCCCCACCCCGCCCTCCCCCCCCCCCTCCCCCTCTCCCTCCACTCCACCCCCCTCCTCTCCTCTCCCCCCCCCCCTCCTCCCCCCCTCCACCCCCCCCGCCCCCCCCCCCCTCCCCCGTCCCAACTCCTCTTGCCCCCCCCCCCCCCCCCCCCCCCCTCTCCCCGCCCGCCCCCGCCCCGCCCCCTTTTACCCCCCCCCCCCCCCCTCTCTCCCCCCCTCCCTCCCCCCCCCTCCCCTCTCCCCCTCCCCCCCCCCTCTCCGCCCAAAGAAAAAACAACCCTTCCGAAGGGAGTCTGAAAAACACCTCCACAAGGCTGGGGGCCAGGACATCACAAAAAAGCCTTGTAGAACCTGAACTCTGCCGTGAGCCCATCTGCCCAGGGGATTTCTTAATAGCAAGACCTTCTATTGCTGCCCTCACCTCTCCACAGTGATCTCTCCATCAAATCATCCCAAGGAACATTCTGATTCATCTGGACAGGAGTCTGCTCCAAAAAACTTGACATCCTGGCCGGCTGAGCTCTTCTCTCCTAAGAGATCAGTTTATAAAATCATGAACAACTGACAGGATACCCTGGGACTAGTCTCTAGGGCACCGTCCTTGTTCTGCAAGCACACAAATTAGCTTACAGGCAACTGATTCCTTGCAATTCTGGTGGAATCGGGTGAGCGGTGGGGCCCATAATCCTCTCAAAGACAGGAAGCCAGCCGATCATACTGAAAATCTCTCATGAGAGACTTGACTCTAGCAATCTCCCATGATCACCACAATCGGACACCAATCTGTCAAGTTTCCTCCTCCTAAGAGCCTTGATAGGCAAGGTTCACTTATCAACCATCTTCTTGCAGGCTAGGCCTCGAAAGAGCCGTGCGGTCTCTCTTCTTGGTCATCTCCCACCACTCTCCACACTCACCTTACTGTGACAGACATCCTTGAGGAGGCTTGGTCCTGAAAGAAAGCCAAAAAAGATTGTTTTATACATTCCCCTCAAGAAGAGCCGCATTAAGGCGCCAGAAGCCCCTACCTTTCGGGGGGCCTGCGGAACATTTAAAGACATAATAACCATACAGTGATCAGAGAATCTACTGGCCCTCACCTCTAAAGGAGAGGAAATAGAACTCTCTTTAACAAAAAACCTATCTCCTAGATCTACGGCTACCTTGATAAAAAGTGAACCCAGTGAGGTCTGGGGAGTATACGAACGTGCACATCCACCAGACCCGCCTCTCTAACTATGCTATTAAGAAAAAAACTATCAGATCTAATTCCTAGCACGCCTCCTGTCATTGACCTGGTGACGGTGTTAAAATCCCCACCGAACACCACTGCTGGGCAGTAAAAAGAAAGGGCTTAATCTTGCTAAATAACTCCTTCCTCCCGCAAATAGTTTGAGGACCATAGATATTTATCAAACGGAGAGGGGAGCCCTTCAGCAAGACGTCTAAGACCATACAACGTCCCTATCTCAAGCTCAATTACCCGTTTGACCGTTACCTGATCGTCTTAAAAAGGACAGCCACTCCACGCGAGGCTCGGCTGCGAGACCAAAAGGAAGGGCCACAATCCACTCCCTTTTTGCCAGATGAATATTGGCCAGCTTGTCAAGCCAGGTTCTTGCAAAAACAAAACATCTGCTTCAATTGTGGCGAGCAAAAATAAACCATTCTACGCGCTCTCACGGACTTCAAGCTGCAACATTAATGGTTGCACAACGAATTGAGGGGGCACAGCCATTTCCAGGGTAATGGAAAATATGGGAAGTTTTCATCCTACCACGCTTAACCCTCCTCTCCTCATCATCCAGACCCTTCCCTCTTGGCGGAAAGACCAGAAGGAAGGGTCTCAGCCCTTCTACCCTATTTCTAATAATCAAGTCTTCAGAATCAGACAGATGGGAGGCTTGATCTGAAGCTTCCGTGAGAGTTCTCTCTCAAGACGCCGTATCTCGGCAATATTCTGCCTGCTCCGAAACTCATTCAAGGACTACAAACGAGTTGGCCAAGGGATACTACTGACTCTAATTAATTCTTAGCCTTGGATGGTCCAGGGACTTGAGAAGTCCCTAGGACACCCACATTAGTCCTTCCCTTTTTTTTTTAACACTTCCCACCCCTCTGGGTCCTCCAACACAGGGGCTGGCAATCCTCACAGGGAAAGAGGAATGGGAAGGATGCTTGCCAGGCTTCTTACTGGAAGCCTTAGAAGCAGATTCTGGACTTGGATACAGGAACTTGGGGTCTACTATTGTGGGGCTGGGCAGACCAGTGACTGAATTTGGGTGTTCTTCCTATGGGACGGGGCAGGGGAATGGCTGAAGCTTTGTTCTAGCAATTGCGGGGCAGGGTCAGGACTGAAGTTTGGGGTTCTAGCTACTGGCGGGGCTGGGGCAGGGGCAGGGACGAAACGGACACTGGAGCGACACTGAGACAGGAGGGGCCTTACTAATTTAGGGGGGATGGAGGAACCCTCACCACAAAACTGCCTCTCGAACTCTCTTTCTATCCGCTGCCAGGATACAGGACAGCTACTGTAAGCATGACCCGAGTCTCCACACAGGTTGCAGCATATGCTGTTTGGACAGTCCTTAGCAGTATGCCAAAGGCCCAGACACAAGGCGCACTGATCTTATCGCAAAAACTGCTCAGTGTCTTGTAGAGCCACACCGCCAACACTGCCTGGGCTGTCCGGCATAAAAAACAAATGATTCGCTCCTTTCCAATAAAGGCAGAGTTCGGGAGGTGTTGGTAACATACTAATTACATTGAGTTTACACCAGAGCCCTCCACCCCCCATCCCAGTATGCCATTAGAGTCCAGATTCTTTCAGTTCTCCTTATTATCCATACCTCCTAAGCCAGGTCTTAATGTCAGTAGCTGGATAGGATTCATGAAAACTTTAATGAGTCACTTTAATCAACCCTGGCCTAGAGACTGGAACAACTTACAGTCTTTCCACATGTCTTTGTCCTCATCGCATTCTCAAAGAAAAAGTCCAACCCTTGTGGTCTGACAAACTTAAATAAACTCCCCGGGTTAAACCAGATATGAAGGCAAAACAGGTCCGAAGCAGAAATCCCAGTCCAAACAGTTTCTGTATAATAACAATCCCTGGGGAAGGAACTTCCCCTCCTTGGACCTTTCAAAATAACAACATTCCTCCGACCTGGCCATGGACATAGGTGGTCTGCACTGGACCCTGTACAATCTTCCACTTGCCATGCTGCATAAGATTGTCTTTGTGCTGCAGCAGGAGGACAGGAGCAGAAGTAACAGGGGGAGACAAGAACTGAAAGATGGGGGCAGAAAGAGGCAGGATACAGCAGAAACAGGAGCAGTTATGATAGAAGAGAAGGCGAGGGGGGGAGGACAGGAAATAGAAAGTAGGGGGCAGTAGAGGAACCGAAGTGGAAAACAGCAGAGGGGGATGTAAGAACAGGAGAGAGAGTACCGTTGGGAGAAGCAAAGAGGGAGGAGAATAGGAAGAACAGAAGGAATTGGAGAGATACTGATAACTTGACCGCACCACTTCACAAGTAGGTACAGTGGGCACAGTTGGCATAGCAAAGTACAGAGGGGCAGTAGGTACAGCCACCATAGCAGGCACATTGGCATAGCAAGTACAGAGGGGCACAGTAGGTAATCAAGCCAGAGTGGGCACAGTCGCGCATAGCAAGTACAGAGGGGCACCTAGGTACATCGGGCACAGCAGTGCATAGTTGGGTACGTAGGCATAGTTGGGTAACTGAATGCTGTAGATAAATACTTTCATAAGGGGACAAAAACACTTCTCCGGATACAGGAGCAGAGACAATGGCAGTGGTCTGGCACAGGACAATAGGCCGAAGACAGGGCAGGGGCAGTCCAACACTGGGGGAATAACAGAAAGGGATTTTATTTACTACACATACCTCCCACCAGGCTTGGGACAAATCGGGCAGATACACACAGATCGGTGGGATAGGGGTTTAAGGCAGGACACAAGCCCTTTGGAGACCCGAGGTGACTTTCAGATTTCTTTCTCTTCGTACACAGGCCAAGTGGCCCAAGTGTCTACACAGGTAGATACATTATTGAACAACCCCAATGTACACAGGCCAAGTGGCCCAAGTGCCTACACAGGTAGATCCATTATTGAACAACCCATCGTACACAGGCCAAGTGGCCCAAGTGTCTACACAGGTAGATCCATAATTGAACAGCCCATCGTACACAGGCCAAGTGGCCCAAGTGCCTACACAGGTAGATCCATTATTGAACAACCCATCGTACACAGGCCAAGTGGCCCAAGTGCCTACACAGGTAGATCCATTATTGACAACCCATCGACAGGCCAGTGGCCCAAGTGCCTACACAGGTAATCATTATTGAACAACCCATCGTACACAGGCCAAGTGTCCCATATGCCTACACAGGTAGATCCATTATTGAAACCCATCGTACACAGGCCAAGTGGCCCAAGTGCCTACACAGGTAGATCCATTATTGAACACCATCGTACACAGGCCAGTGCCCAATGGCCTACACAGGTAGATACATTATTGAAAACAACCCATCGTACACAGGCCAAGTGTGCCTACACAGTAGATACTTTATTGAACACCCATCGTACACAGCACAAGTGGCCCAAGTGTCTACAACAGTATACATTATTGAACAACCCCATCGTACCCATGCCAAGTGGCCCAAGTTTCTACACAGGTAGATCCATTATTGAACAACCCATCGTCCACAGGCCAAGTGGCCCAATGTTCTACACTGTAGTACATTATTGACACCCATCGTACACAAGCAAGTGGCCCATTGGCTCTCACAGGTAGATCCATATTGAACAACCCATCGTACACGGCCAAGTGGCCCAAGTGCTACACAGGTAGATCCATATTGACCACCCATCGTCCACAGGCCAATTGGCCCAAGTGCTACACAGGTAGACCATATTGACACCCCCATCAGACAGGCCAGGGCCCAAGTCCCTACACAGGTAGATCCATTTTGAACAACCCATCGACACAGGCCAAGTGGCCCAAGTTCCTACACAGGTAGATCCTTATTGAACAACCCATCGTACACAGGCCAGTGGCCCAAGTGCCTACACAGGTAGATCATTATTGAACAGCCCATCGTACACAGCCAAGTGGCCCCAAGGTGCACAGGTAGATCATTATTGAAAACCCATCGTACACAGCACAGTGGCCAAGTGCCTACACAGGTAGATCCATTATTGACAACCCACTCGTACAACAGCCAAGTGGCCCAAGTGCCTACACAGGTAGATCCATTATTGAACAGCCCATCGTACACAGGCCAAGTGGCCCAAGTGCTCTACACATGTATCCATTATTGAACAACCCATCGTACACAGGCCAAGTGGCCCAAGTGCCTACACAGGTAGATCCATTATTGAAACCGCCCATCGTACACAGGCCAAGTGGCCCAAGTGCCTACACAGGTAGATCATTATTGAACAACCCATCGTACACAGGCCAGTGGCCCAAGTGCCTACACAGGTAGATCCATTATTGAACAGCCCCTGTACACAGGCCAAGTGGCCCAAGTGCCTACACAGGTAGATCCATTATTGAACAACCCATCGTACACAGGCCAAGTGGCCCAAGTGCCTACACAGGTAGATCCGAAAGTAGATAATGATTGAAAACCGAAAGTAGATAATGATCGAAAACCGAAAGTAGATAATGATATGCTCGGTTCCCTGCCTAGGTGGATCAACGAACACCGCCCGACTGGACTTCACGCACGTGGCCAGCCAATTGGGGGCTTGTCTCCTGGCAGATCCTCCTTGGTTCTTGATGGTTCTAAGAGGATCAGCGAACTGACTTCACGCTTTTAGCCAGCCAGTTGGGGGCCTTCTTCCACTTTCTGGCTCGGTTTCTGATGGAACCTCCTCAGTTCCTTGTAGGCTCGTTTCCTGGTGGATCCTCCTAAATTCCTGCCGGTTCTTTAGTTCCTGGAGGATCAACAAACGTCATTCGACCTTGGCGGATAAATGAGCACCATTCCCACTGGACTTCACGCATGTGGCCGGTCGGTTGGGGGCTTGGTTCCAACCCTGGCAGATCAACGAACACCGCCTGACCGAACTTCACGCCCGTGGCTGGCCATTTGGGGGTTTGGATTCCAGCCTAGGCGGATCAACGAACGCCGTCCGACCGGACTTCACGACCATATTGTGGGCGTGGCCAGCCAGTTGGGCGCTTGGTTCCGGCCCTGACGGATCAACAAACTCCGTCCGACCAGACTTTACACCCGTGGCCGGTTGGATGCTTGGTTCCCTGCCTAGGTGGATCAACGAACACCGCCCGACTGGACTTCAGGCACGTGGCCAGCCGATTGGGGGCTTGTCTCCTGGCAGCTTACTAATTCCTGCGCCGGTGTCTTTCGGTCCTGAGGTCAATAAACTCATTCGACCTTGGCGATTCTCTATGATGCATCCTATTCCACCAAAGACTAGGGACTTTCACCGGGATACACCTGTGGCCGGGTTGTCCTACGGGCCAACTCAACTGCAAAGTCTTGGGCCTCGTTACCAACCCGGGCCAGGTGCTACGAACAAAACACAGGTGGGTGCGCGTCTGACTGAACGTCACTGCCCTGTTTGGCTTGGATCCACTATAGTTGGGGGTTTTGTGATTTCCAGAACCCTAGGCGGATCATACGAAAACAGCCTTACCGAACGGTATATCTTCCACGAGCAGCTAATTGTGTGGACCGTTTTGGTTCGCAGGTCGCACCCCTTTTGCCGCTAATCCGTATGTAACAAGTTCTAATGGAACTTCCGGTCAACCGAGCCCGACGGATAATCCATACAACTCCGTCCGACCAGTTACACTCTCACTAACCCACAAAAACACTGTCTTTGCACCAGTTCAAGGCCATGGCAACACTGAGTTGATACCTTGGATGCAATTCGGCCAATAATTTCTACACCTGCCATATATTGGGAAATACAACTGAACCCGCGCCACGACTGTACTTCCTACCGTGCCAGCCGATTGGGGTCTTTGTCTCCTGTTCATATTCCTCCTTGGTCTTTCTGACGGTTCTAAGAGAGGTCACGACTGACTTCTTTCAACTTCACGCTTTTAGCCATGCCAGTTTGGGGGCCTACTTCCCACTTTCGCTCGGTTTCTGATTAACCTCCTCATTCCTTGTAGCGGCTCGCCTTCCTGTTGGCATCCTCCTAATTCCTGGCCGTTCATTTATTCGCTCGGCGGTGATCACAAACGTCATTACGACTTGCGATCATGGAGCACATTTCCACTGGACTTCACGCACGTGGCCCGTCGGTTGGGGGCTCGGTCAACCCTGGCGGATCAACGACACCGCCGACCGAACTTCACCCACTGCCACCGTGGCTGTCCATTGGGGGTTTGTTTCCAGCCTAGGCTGATCATACGAACTGCAGTCCGACCAGATCTTCAACGACCATATTGGGCTGGCCACCCAGTTGGGCGCGCTTCGGTCCGTTCCGGCCCTGGACGGATCAACAAACTTCCGTTCCGCCAGACTTCTCCTCCCGTGGCCGGCTCGATTGGATGCTCAGGTTCCCGCCTAGTGGAAATCAACGAACCCCAGCCCGACGGACTTCAACACATGTAGCCAGCCGTATGGGGGGCCTTGTCTCCTGGCAATCCTCCTTGGTTCCTTGACGGTTCTATAGTGTCAGCAAACTGAACTTAACGCTTTTGAGCCAGCCAGTTGGGGGCCTACTCCACTTATCCTTTCTGGCTCGGTTTCTGATGGGAACCTCCTCAGTTCCTTGTGGTCTCGCTTTCCTCTGGGCGTATCTCCCAAATTCCTGCCCGGTTCTTTATTTCCTGGAGATCCTCAGTGACTCAACTATAATGAGCGCCATCCTTGACTGGACTTCATCAATTCGCGACTGCCCCCGTGATTACCTCGTGGAGGCGTTGGTCCTCGGTTCCAACTCCTGGCGGATCAACGAACAACCCAGTCTGGACTCACGCAGCGTGACTGATGGGGGCCCCTTCCTGTGGATCTCTTGGTTCCAGCGCTAGGAGGATCACGCGACGTGAGCTTCACTTCAGAGCTCATTGGTGGGCGGCCAGCTTCACTTCGCTCGTTTCTAGACCCCTGCATCTTGTGTCTCAACTTCCTGTCGCCGACGTCCGCCGTAATGTCCTGGCCGTTGGTTTATTAGCTTCCGGTAGTCACCAATGATCATTCTACTTGGGGATCAGCGACCTCCCCAACTGGACTTCCGCACGTGGCCAGTCGAGTTGGGGGCTTGTTCCTGCAACCTCCTGGTCTTGGGGTATCAGAGCGACACGTCGAACTGACTCACGCCTGCTTTAGGTTTGGTCCAGCCATTTAGGCTATAACGACTTGGCTCGTTCGATCCGGAACTCATCAGTTCCTGTAGGCCGCTCCTTGTGGCTGGCCATCCTATTCCGGCGGTTCTTGCAAGTCCATGACAGATCAACAAACGTCTCGATCTCTGCACCATTCCCTGCTTCATCGCACGGCCGGTTTTGGGTCTGTTTCCCCCTGGCTAGTGATCACCGAACACCGCCCTCACCGAGACTCATGCAGTGGCATGCCAGTTTGGGGTCTTGTATCTCCCAGTCCTCTGGTTCTGCCGAGTCAACAACGCAGTCGATTCCGCACTTTCACGACGCTTGAGCCAGCCATTGGGGTCGGCTAAATCAACACTTTCTGTCCGGTCCTTGACGATCAACAAACCTCCTGTTCCGTGCTCGACTTCACTGCGTGATCCGTCCTAATTATGCCTCGTTCTTATTCCTGCTGAGGTCAAAACGTCTGACTGCGATCATGACACGCTTCCCACTGGACTTTCACGCACGTGCCGCCGGATTGGGGGCTTCTCGGCGTCTCCTGTTTAACCCTGGACACGACACCGCCTACCTCACCCTCCCATGTGGACAGCAGGGATACGACGCAGTGAACCAGTTCCGACATTTGGCGGGAGCCGTTTGTGGCCTGTTCGCCTACGGACACAACCCCGCCGACAGATTCTCCCGGGCCGGCCTGATCTGTTCCCTCCTAGGGTCTGAACACCCTACTCTCCCGGGCGTGCTGTCTTGCTTCTTGTCATTCAAGGGGTGACACTTCACCCGCTAGCCACCAGTGGGCCTACTCATCTGGTCGCAGGAACCATCCAGTTTCCTGGTGGCGGCACCTCCTGGTGACCTCTCAAATTCCTGGCCGGTTTCTTTAGTTCCTGGCTGGATCAACAAACATCATTCCGACCTTGGCGGATTCAATGAGCCCATCCCACTGGACTTTCAACCGACGTTGCCCGTCCCGTCTTGGGGGCTCGGTTCCATTAACCCTGGGGGGGGGCATCAACGAACACGCTTCTGACTGAACTTCATGCCAGTGTCTTGCCAGTTTGGGGTGTGTTGGATCCAGCCTAGGCGGATCAACGAACGCAGTCCGACGAACTCACGACTCATCTTGTGGGCATGCCAGTCATTGGGCGCTATCGGGTTCCTGCCCTGAAGCGGATCAACAGACTCCCCGACGCAGCACTTCTTCACTTCACGCCCGTGGCGGCCGTTGGATGCTCGTTCCCCCTGCTAGGTGGATCAACGACACCGCCGCGACTGGACTGTATCACGCACGTGGCCGAGCCGCTTGGGGGCGTGTCTCCTGGCAATCCTCCTGTTCTTGACGGTTCTAAGAGGATAGCGAACTGACTTCATTCACGCTTTTAAAGCCACCAGTTGGGGGCCTACTTCCACTTTCTGGCTCGGTTTCTGATGGAACCTCCCATTTCCTTTGTGGCTTCGCTTTCCCTGGTGATCCTTCCCTAACATTCCTGCCGTGTTCTTTAGTTTCCTGGAGATCAACAAAACTCATTCGACCCATTGGCGGATCAATGAGCGACCATCCCACTGACTTCACGCCGTGGTCCGCGGTTTGGGGGGCCGGTTTTCCAAACCCTGGCGCAGACCACCACCGTCTGACTCGACTTCACTGCCCGGGGCTGGCCATTTGGGGTTTGATTCCAGCCTAGGCGATCAACTGAAACGCGTCGACGCGAACTTTCACGACCAGCTATGTGGGCGTGCCCAGCCAGTTGGGCGCTCGATTCCACCCTGACACGGATCAACAAACCTGTCCGACCAGACTGCAAGCCCGTGGCCGGCCGGTTTGATGCCGTTCCCTCTTAGTTGGATCACGCAACCTCGCCCGACTGGACTTCACTCAACGTGGCCAGCCGATTGGGGCTTGTCTCCTTGCAGATCCCTCCTTGGTTCTTGACGGTTCTAAGAAGGATCAGCCGAACTGACTTCTAGCTTTTAGCCAGCCAGATTGGGGCCACTCTTCCATTTCTGGCTCGGCTTTGTGATGGAACCTCCTCATGTCCTTGTAGGCTTCGCTTCCCTGGTGGATTCCTCCTAAATTCCTCTGCCGGTTCTTTAGTTTCCTGGAGATCCACAACGTCATTCGACCTGGTGGATCAATGAGCACCATTCCCACTGACTTCACTGCACGTGCCGAAGTCGGTTGGGGTGCGTCGTTCCCACCCCCCTGGCGGATCTCACAGAACCGTCCTGACTGCTTACCATTCACGGGCCCTTGGCTGGCCAGTTGGGGGTTGATTCCACCTAGGCGATCGAACGAACGCAGTCCGACCGGACTTCCACGCCATATTGTGGGCGTGGCCAGAGTTGGGCCTGTTCCGAGCCCTGACGGATCACAAACTTCCTTCCGACAGACTTCAGGCCGTGCCGGCCGTTGATGCTCGATTTCTCCTGCCATAGTGATCAACGAACACCCCCGACTGGACATTCACGCACGTGGCCTCGATTGGGCTTGTCCTGGCAGATCCTACCTTGGTTCTTGACCGGTTCTAAGAGGATCACGAACTGAACTTCACGCTTTTAGCCAGCCAGTTGGGGGCAACTATTCCTACTTTCTGGCTCGGTTCTGATGGAACCTCCTCATTCTTGTAGGCTCGCTTCCTGGTGGCCCTCCGTAAATTCCTGCCGTTCTTTGTTCGCCCTGGAGGATCACAAACGTCATTCACAACCTTGGCGGATCAATGAAGCACCATTCACCTCCCCCTCCACTGGATTCACGGCACGTGGCCGTCGTGTGGGGCTCGGTTAACCAACCTGGCGGATCACGGAACACCGCCTGAACCGCACTTCATCACTCCGTATGGCTGGCCATTGTGGGGGTTTGGACTTCCAGCCTAGGCGATCACACGAACCAGTCCGACCAACTTCATCGACCATATTGTGGGCGTGGCCAGCCAGTTGGGCGCCGGTCCAGGCCCTGACGGATCAACAACTACTCCGTCCGACCAACTTCACGCCTCTTGTCCGGCCGGTTGGATACTCGTTCCCTGCTTAGGTGGATCACGAACACCGCTCCCGACCTGGACTTCACGCCATGTGCTCAGCCGATTGGGGGCTGTCCTCCTGGCCAGATCCTCCTTGGTTTCTTGACGTTCTAAAGTGATCAGCAAACTGACTCATCACGCTCTTTAGCCATCCGTGATTTTGGGGCCTACTTCCACTTCTCTGGCTCGGTTTCTGATGGAACCCTACTCTCAGTTCGCTTAGGTCGTCGCTTCCTGGGGAATCCTCCTAAATTCCCATGCCGTCCTCTTAGTTTCCTGGAGGATCAACAAGTCATTCTGATCCTTTCGGATCAATGAGCCCATTCCCACTGGACTTAACGCACGTGGCAGGCGCTGGTGGATGCTCGGTTTCCACCCTGTCCTTTGATCAACGAACACAACGCCCGACCTGGACTTCACGCCCGTGGCCAAGCCGATTGGGGTCTTTCCTGCAGTCTCCCTTTCCTAGACGGATCAAGGACAGCGACTCGACTTCATGCTTTCAAAGCGCCATATTGGCGTGGCCTACATTGCCACTTCCCGGCTCGTTCTAGAGACAACCTCCTCTACAGTTCTTGGGCATCGCTTCCTGTGTGACCGCCGTATTGCCCCTGACTTCTCCGGATGATCACACATCGCTTGGGCGATCAATGGCGATCCACGACCACGCACGCGGTTGTCGTAACTGGGGATCGACATCCGTCTACTACTAGCGCTGCCATGGGTGATCCAGCAGTGATAGCGCGCCGCGGATTCGCATGCGCTGCCATCCGTTGGGCCGTCCAGCCAAGACAACCTCCGTCCCAGTTCCAGCGTTCGGGTTGGACGGTCCTCTAGATCCGAACCGCCCATGATATGCAGATGGGGCTGTCTCAAGCCTCCTGTTTCTTGACGTTCAAGACGACTGTTCGCTTAGCCAGCCAGTTGGGGGTACTTTCCACTTTCTGCTTCGGTTTTCTGATGTAACCTCCTCATAGTCCTTGTAGGCTCGCTTTCCTGGTGTGTGGGCCTCCTATTCCTCCTGCGGTTCTTTAGTTTTCCTGAGGATCAACCAACATTCATTCGACCCTGTTGCGGATCAATGAGCGCCTTCCCACTGGACTTCACCACGGGGCCGGTCGGTTGGGGGCTCGGTTCCAACCATGGTGGATCACGAACACCTCCTTACTCAACTTCACGCCGTGCTGGCCATGTTGGGGTTTGGATTCCGCAGCTAGCTGATCAACAAGCTTCCGACCAGACTTTTCACGACCATATTGTGGGCGGTGGGCCAGCAGTTGGGCGCTCGGTCCCAGCCCTGACGATCAACAAACTCCGTCCGACCATGACTTCACGCCGTGGCCGGGGCCGGTTGGATCCTGTTCCCCTGCCTAGGTTGGATCAACGAACACCGCGCCGACTGGACTTCACACGCTAAGCCAGTTGGGGGGCTTGTCTCCTGAGGCAGATCCCCTTGGTTCCTTGAGGTTCTAAAGAGATGCAGCGAAACTGTACTTCACGCTTTTAGCCAGACCTTGGTGGCCTACTTCCACCTTTCTGGCTCGGTTTTCTGATGGAACCTCCTCAGTTCCTTGTAGGCTCTCGCCTTCCTGGTGATCCTCTAAATTCCCCTGGCCGTTCTTTATGTTCCTGGAGGTCAACAGAACTCATTCGACCTTGGCTCGATAAATGAGCCCATCCCACTGGACCTGTCACAGCACGTGGCCCGTCGGTTGGGGGCCTCGTTCCAACCCGGGCGATAACGAACACCGTTCTGACCTGAACTTTCCACGCCCGTGGCTGGCCGTTGGGGGTTTGATTCCAGCCTAGGCGGATTCAACGAACGCAGTCCGACCAGAACTTCACGACCATCTTGTGGCGTGGCCAGGCTCATTGGTTGGGGGCGGCGGGTCTTTTCCGCCCTGAGATCATTTACAAACTCCGTCGTACTACGTATGACTTCAACGTGCCCTGTTGGCCGGCCGGTTGGGATCCGTCGTTTTCACCTGCCTAGGTTGGATGTGCACGAACAACGCCCGACTGGACTCGACGGGCACGATTGGGGCGTTGTTCCTGGCAGCCTGGTTCTGTGTTCTGGGATACTCTTGGAAACTGACTGTCACGCGTTTAGCGCAGTGGGGGGCCTACTCGACTCTGCTCGGTCTGAGGCCTAGTTTTTGGCTCTCCTGGCTGAGCTCCTAATTCCTCCGTTCTTGTGGGGTCAACCTTTGACCTTGGGTTGACTATGAGACGTCAGCGCAACTGGACGTGTCACAGCCTTGGCCAGCAGTTTGGGGGCTGGCGGTGCCAACTGGCTGTCAAGACACCTACGACTACTGTGCTGCCGTGGGTTGGGATTCCAGTAGGTGATCACGACGGCAGTCCGGGAGCTCAGACTTCAACCTATTTGTGTGGCTGTGGGCGCGGGAGCAGTGGTCGGGCTCGTTCGGGAGGCCCTGAGGCATACAAACCCGCCAGGGCACAGGGACGTTCACGCCCTTGGACGCACGCACGGTTGTGATCTCGGTTTCGCGGTGGTAGCCGCACCTGGGATACGGCACTGGTCCGCCATTGGTGTGGCTCTCCTGGATCCTGGTTCTGGCGGCTGAGGTCAGCGAAGGTGTACTCATAAAGAGCAGCCTTGGGTACTAGTGGTCGTCTGTGACCATCTCATTTCGGACTCGCTCCTGGTGATCCTCCTAGATCTCACATTCCTCGTCTAGTTCTAGACACACCGCGCCTCTGTTCAAAGCCCATCACTCTAAGCACTGGGGCCGAGTTTTGGGCGTCCAGGGGATCCAAACGTCTGAGGCATGTTCGCCGTGGTTGGACCTCGTTGGGGTTGGATTCACGAGCTCTCTCTATGGGGCAGATCAACGACGCCGTACACCTCATTCGACACAATGTGTGGCGTGGCCGCAGTGGGGCCGCTGGGTTCCGCCCTGACGAGTCAACAAACTACTCTCGTCCGCCAGACTTCATAGCCCGTGGCCGGCCGGTTGGATGCTCAGTTCCCTGCCTAGGTGGATTCAACGACACCCCCGTACTTGACTCACGCACGTGCCAGCCGAATTGGGGGGCTTGTCATCCTGGCAGATCCTCCTTTGGTTTCTTGAACGGTTCTAAGAGATCAGCGAACTGACTTCACTACGCGTTTTAGCCCAACAGTGGGGGCCTGACTTCCACTTTCGTGGCTCGGTTTTATGAGGTGGAACTCCTCAGTTCCTTGTGGCTCGCTTCCCTGGTGGATATCCCCTAACATTCCTGCCGTTCTTTAGTTCCTGGAGGATACACGTCATTGCATCCTATGCGGACAATGAGTCACCATTCCTCACTGGACTTCACGCACGTGCGCCGTCGGTTGGGGCTTCGGTTGTCCAACCCTGGCGGAATCAAAGACGACAAACGCGCCTGACCGAACTCACGGGCGCCTGCTGGCCAGTGGGGGTTTGGCATCCAGCCTAGGCGGATCAACGAACTGCAGTCCGACCAACTTCACGACGCCATTGTGGGCGTGGCACAGTTTGGGCGCTCGGTTCTCGGCCCGACTGATCAACAAACTCCTCCCGACCAGACTTCACGCCCGTCTGCCGGCCGGTTGTGATGCTCGGTTCCCTGCTCAGTGTGATCACTAACACCGCCCGACTGGACTTCACGCCATGGCAGCCGATTCGGGGCTTGTCTCTGGCGATCGGTCCTTGTCTTGACGGTTTTAAGAGTGTCAGCCACGACTTCACTGAACTTCATCACGCTTTTAATGCCAGCTTGGGGGCCTACTTTCCATTTTCTGGCGCGTTTCTTCTGATGGAACCTCCTCTATTCCTTGTAGGCGCTGCTTCCTGGATGGATCCTCTAACTACTTCCTGCCGTTCTTTAGTTCCTGAGGATCAACAAGATCATTTCACCTTGGCGGACTACATGAGCAGCCCTTCCCACTGGACTTCACGCACGTGGCCGGATCCGATGTTGGGGGCTCGGTTCCAACCCGCGGATCAACGAACACTGCCACGCCAACTTCACGCCCGTGGCTGGCCCGTTGGGGTGTTTGGTTCCCGTCTAGGCGGATCACGAACGCGTCCTCCGATGACTTCACAGACTCATTGTGGGCGTGGCCATCAGTTGGGCGCTCGGTTCCACGCCTACGTGATCAACAAACTTCCGTCCGACCAGACTTCACGCCCGTTGGCGGCCGGTTGGATGCTCGTTCCCCCTGCTTAGGTTGATCAACGAACACCGCCCGACTGGACTTTCACGCACTGGCTAGCGAGTGGGGGCTGTCTCCTGGCAGATCCTCCTTGGTTCTTGACGTTCTAAAGGATAGCGAACTGACTTCACGCTTTTAGCCAGCCATTTGGGCCTACTTCCACTTTCTGGCTCGTTTTCTGATTGAACCTCCTCAGTTCCTGTGTAGGCTCGCTTCACTGTGGATCCTCCTAAATTCCTGCCTCTGGTTTTTAGTTCTGGAGGTACAACAAACGTCATTCACCATTGCGGTAATGACACCACTTCCCACTGGACTTCAAACGCAACGGGCCGTCGCGTTGGGGGCTTCGGTTCAACCCTGGCGGATCACGAACACCGCCTGTACCGAACTTCACGCCCGTGTGCTGGCCAGTTGGGGGTTTTGGATTTCCCACTATGCGCGATCAACGAACGCAGTCCGACACCAGACTTCACGACATAATTGTGGGCGTGGCCACCCAGTTGGTGCGGCTCGGTTCCGACCCTGACGGATCACACAACTCCCCGACCAAACTACACATTCACCGACCCGTGTCGGCCGGTTGAATGCTCGTGTTCCCTGCCTATGTGGATCAACCGAACACCGCCCACGGATTGCCTTCACACACAGTGCCACCGTTGGGGGCTTGTCATCCTGGCAGATCCCGTGGTTCTTGACGGTTCTAAGAGTGATCAGCAACTGACTTCAACGATACTTTAGCCATCCAGTTGGGGGCGTACTTCCACTTTCTGGCTCGGATTTCTGATGGAACCTCTCAGTTCCTCTGTGAGGCTCCGCTTCCTGGTGGATCCTTCCTAAAATCCTGCGTTCTTTAGTTCCTGGAGGATCAACAAACATCATTCGACCCTGGCGGATCAATGAGCGGCCATCCCACTGGACTTCACGCACGTGCCGGTCGGTTGGGGCTCGGTTCCCCCTGGAGGATCAACGACCCCGTCTGACTGAACTTCACGCCCGTGGCTGGCCAGTTGGGGGTTTTGATTCCAGCCTAGGCGGATCAACGAACGCCGTCCGCAACCGGACTTCACGACATCTTGTGGGCGTGGCCAGCTTCAGTTTGGGCGCTCGTGTTCCAGCCCTGACGGATCAACAAACTCCGTCCTCCAGAACTTCACGCCCGTGGCCGGCCGGTTGGATGCTCTTTCCCTGCCTAGGTGGATCACGAACACCGCCCGACTGGACTTCACGCACGTGGCCAGCCGATGTGGGCTTGTCTCCTGGCAGATCCTCCTTGGTTCTTGATCGGTTCTAAGAGGATCAGCGAACTGACTTCACTCTTTTACCAGCCAGTTGGGGGCCTACTTCCACTTTCTTTCTGCTGGTTTCTGATGGAACCTCCTCAGTTCCCTTGTAGGCCTCGCTTCCTGGTGGATCCTCCTAAATTCCTGCCGGTTTCGTTAGTTCCTGGAGATCAACAAACGTCTTCACCTTTGGCGTATAAATGAGCACCATTCCCCACTGACTTCACGCACGTGCCGGTCGGTTGGGGGTCGGTTCAAACTGGTGGATCAACTAAGAAAGACAGCAAGTGTGGATCCACATGCTTGCCGTGGCTGAACCAAGCTGTGGACGTCGGCCTTGGGGTTTGGATTGCCTAGGCGGATCAACGAACAGTCGACAGATTCCAGACCATATTGTGGGGCTGGCCATCAGTTGTGGCGTCTCGCTTCCAGTCCCGGACCAGGATCAAGCACACCCGTCCCCAGACTTACTTTCACGCCCGTGCTCGCCGGTTGGATGCTCGTTTCCCTGCCTAGGTTGGACTCAACGAACACCGCCCGACTGACTCATCACGCATGTAGCCAGCCGATTGGGGCTTTCTCCCTGGCAGATCTCCTTGGTTTTCTTTGACGTTCTAACAAGAGTGTCAGCAAACTGACTTCACCTTTTAGCCAGCAGTTGGGGGCCTACTGTCCACTTTCTGCTCGTTTTCTGATGGAACCTCTCATTTCCTTGTGGGCTCGCTTCCCTGGTGGATCCTCCTAAATTCCTGCCGGTTTCTTTAGGTTCCTGAGGATCAACTAACATCATTCGACCTCTGGGGATCAATGAGCACCATCCCTGGACTTCACGCACGTGGCCGATCGGTTGGGGGCTCGGTTTCCAACCCTGGCGGATCAACTGAACACCGCTACGACCTTCACGCCCGTGGCTGGCAGTTGGGGGTTTTGGATTCCATCCTAGGCGGATCACACCCGTCCGACCGGACTTCACGACCAACTTGTGGGCGGGGACGTTCAAGTTCAGCTTGGGCGCTCGGTTCTACACCGCCCTGACGGTCAACAAACTCCGTCCGACCAGACTCACTCACGCCCGTGGCCGCCGGTTTGGATGCTCGGTTTCCCCCTGCCTAGGTGGATCAACGAACACCGCCCGACTGACTTCATCGCCACTGGCCAGCCCGATGTGGGGCTTGTTCTGGTCAGATCCTCCTTGTTTCTGCGGTTCTAAGGATCAGCGAACTGACTTTACGCTTTTAGCCAGCCAGTTGGGGGCCTACGTTCCACTTTCTGGCTCGGTTTCTGTGGGAAGCCTCCTCAGTTCCTTGTAGGCGCTCGCTCCTGGTGGATCCTCCTAAATTCCTGACCGTTTCTTTAGTTATCCTGGAGGTCAACAAACGTCATTCGACCTGGGGAATCAATGAGCACCATTCCCACTGGACTTCACGCAGTGTCGCCGTTTCGGTTGGGGGCTCGGTTCCACCCTGGCGGATTCAACGAACACGCGCCTGACCGACACTTCCGCCCGTGGCTGCACAGTTGGGGGTTTGGATTCCAGCCTAGGCGGATCAAACGAACGCCGTCCGAACCGACTTCACGACCATATTGGGCTGGCCAGTCCATTTTGGGCGCTCGGTTCCGCCCTGACGGATCAACAAACTCCGTCCACCAGACGTCACCACCGTGGCCGGCCGGTTGTGATGCTCGGTTTCCCTGCCTAGGTGGATCAACGAACACCGCCCGACTGGACTTCACGCACGTGGCTACCGAATTGGGGGCTTGTCTCCTGGCAGATCCTCCTTGGTTCTTGACGGTTCTAAGAGGATCAGCGAACTGACTTCTTCACGCTTTAGCCATCCAGTTGGGGGCCTACTTCCACTTTCTGGCTCGGTTTCTGATGGAACCTCCTCAGTTCCTGTAGGCTCGCTTCCTGGTGGATCCTCCTAAATTCCTGCCGTTCTTTAGTTTCCTGGGATCAACAAAGTTCATTCGACCTTGGGCGGATCAATGAGCACCCATTCCCCTGGACTTCAACGCACGTGGCCGGTCGTTTTGGGGCTCGGTTCCAACCCTGGCGGATCAACGAACGACCACAGACCGCCGGCGAACTTCACGCCCGTGGCTGGCCAGTTTGGGGGTTGGATTCCAAGCCTATGCGGATCAACGAACTCGTCTCGACCGACTTCACGACCATAGGGGCGGGCCAGTCATTTGGCGCATCGGTTCCCGCCCTGACGGTGATCAACAAACACCGTCCGACCAGACTTCACGCCCGTGGCCGGCCGGTTGGATGCTCGGTTCCCTGCCTAGGTGGATCAACGAACACCGCCCGACTGGACTTCACGCATGTAGCCAGCCAATTGGGGTTTGTCTCCTGGCAGATCTCCTTTTTCTTGAACGGTTCCTAAGAGTGCAGCAAACTGACTTCACGCTTTTAGCCAGCCAGTTTGGGGCCTACTTCCCACTTTCTGGCTCGGCTTCCTGATGAACCATCCTCATTCTTGTGGGCTCGCTTTCCTGGTGGATCCTCCTAAATTCCCTGCCGGTTCCTTTAGTTCCTGAGGATCAACAACACATTCGTACTTGGCGATCAATGGCCCATCCCCATGACTTCACGCACTGGCCGGTCGGTTGGGGGCTCGTTCCAACCCTGGCGGATCACAAACGTCTGACTGAACTTCACGCCCGTGGCTGGCCATGTTGGGGGTTTGGATCCGCCTAGGCGGATCAACGAACGCCGTCCCGACCGGACTTCACTGACCATCTTGTGGGCGTGGTCGGTCAGTTGGGCGCTCGGTTTCCAGCCCTGACGATCAACAACTCCTGTCCGACCAGACTTCACGCCCGTGGCCGGCCGTTTGGATGCTCGGTTCCCTGCCTAGGTGGATCAACGAACACCGCCCGACTGGACTTCACGCACGTGGCCAGCCGATTGGGGCTGGTCCTCCTGGCAGATCCTCCCTTGGTTCTTGCGGTTCTAAGAGATCAGCGAACTGACTTCACGCTTTTAGCCACCAGTTGGGGGCCTACTTCCACTTTCTGGCTCGGTTTCTGATGGAACCTCCTCAGTTCCTTGTAGGGCGCTTCCTGGTGATCCTCCTAAATTCCTGCCGCCGTTCTTTAGTTCCTGGAGATCACAACGTCATTTCGACCTGGCGGATCAATGAGCAACCATTCCCACTGGACTTCACGCACGGTGGCGGTCGTTTGGGGCTCGGTTCCACACCCTGGCGGATCAACGAACACCCCTGACCGAACTTCACGCCGTGCTGCCAGTTGGTGTTTGGATTCCAGCCTAGGCGGATCGAACGAACGCAGTCCGACCAAACTTCACCGACCATATTGTGGCGTGGCCAGCATTTGGCGCTCGGGTTCCCGCCCTGACGGATCAACAACTCGTCCGACCAACTTCACGCCCGTGGCCGCCGTTGATGCTCGTTCCCTGCCTAGGTGGCACGACACCCCCGCTGGACTTCACTCACGTGCAGCCTGTGGGCTTGTCTCCTGGCGAAGATCCTCCTTGGTTCTGACGGTTCTAAAATGAATCAGCGAACTGCGACTTTCAACGCTTTTAGCCAGCCAGTTGGGGCCTACTTCCACTTTCTGGCTCGGTTTCTGATGGAACCTCCTCATTCCTTGTAGGCTCGCTTCCTGTGGATCCTCCTAAATTCCTCGCCGGTTTCTTTATTTCCTGGAGGATCATAACGTCATTCGACTTGGCGGTCAATGAGCACCATTCCCACTTGGACTTCACGCTACTGCCGGTCGGTTGGGGGCTCGGTTCCAACCTGGCGATCAAAACGAACCACCTGACCGAACTTCACGCCCGTGCTGTGCCAGTTGGGGGTTTGGATTCCAGCCTAGCGGATCACGAACGCCGTCCGCCCACCGGACTTCACAAGCATATTGTGGGCGTGGCCAGTCAAGTTGGCGCACTCGGTTTCCAGCCCTGACGGATCAACAAACTCCGTCCACCAGACTTCACGCCCGTGGCCCCGGTTGGATGCTCGGGTTTCCCTGCCTAGGTGGATCAACGAACACCGCCCGACTGGACTTCACCACGTGCTAGCCCGATTGGGGGCTTGTCTCCTGGCAGATCCTCCTTGGTTCTTGACGGTTCTAAGAGGATCAGCGAACTGACTTCACGCTTTTAGCCGCCAGTTGGGGGCCTACTTCCACTTTCTGGCTCGGTTTTGATGGAACCTCCTCACTTCCTTGTAGGCTCGCTTCCTGGTGGATCCCTCCTAAATTCCTGCCATGTGGTTCTTTTTTAGTTCCTGGAGGATCAAAACTCATTCGACCTGTGGCGATCAATGAGCACCATTCCCACTGGACTTCACGCAGTGGCCGGTCGGTTGGGGGCTCGGTTCCAACCCTGGCGGATCAACGACACCGCTCTGAACGAACTCACGCCCTGGGGCTGGCCAGTTGGGGGTTGGATTCCAGCCTAGGCGGATCAACGAACGCACGTCCGACCGACTTCACGACCCATATGTGGGCTTGGCCAGCCAGTTTGGGCGCTCGTTCCAGCCCGACGGATCAACAACTCCGTCCGACCAGACTTCACGCCCGTGGCCGGCCGTTGGATGCTCTGCGTTCCCTGCCTAGGTGGATCAACGAACACCGCCCGACTGGACTTCACGCATGTAGCCAGCCGATTGGGGGCTTGTCTCCTGGCAGATCCTCCTTGGTTCTTGACGGTTCTAAGAGTGTCAGCAACTGACTTAACGCTTTTAGCCAGCCAGTTGGGGGCCTACTACTCATTCCACTTTCTGGCTCGGTTTTCTGATGGAACCTCCTCAGTTCCTGTGGGCTCGCTTCCTGGTGGATCCTCCTAAATTCCTGCCGGTTCTTTAGTTCCTGAGATCAACAACATCATTCGACCTTGGCGGATCAATGAGCCCATCCCACTGGACTTCACGCACGTGGCCGGTCGGTTGGGGGCTCGGTTTCCAACCCTGGCGATCAACGAACACCGCTGACTGAACTTCACGCCCGTGGCTGGCCAGTTGGGGGTTTGGATTCCAGCCTAGGCGATCAACGAACGCCGTCCGACCGGAACTTCACGACCATCATTTGGGCGTGGGCCAGTCTTGTGGCGCTCGGTTCCAGCCCTGACGGATCAACAAACTCCTCCGACCAGACTTCACGCCCGTGGCCGGCCGGTTGGATGCTCGGTTCCCTGCCTAGGTGGATCAACGACACCCCCGACTGGACTTCACGCACGTTGGCCAGCCGATGGGGGCTGTCTCCTGGCAGATCCTCCTTTTTGGTTCTTGACGGTTCTAAGAGGATCAGCGACTGACTTCACGCTTTTTAGCCAGCCAGTTGGGGCCTACTTCCACTTTCTGCTCGGTTTCTGATGGAACCTCCTCAGTTCCTTGTAGGCGCGCTTCCTGGTGGATCCTCCTAAATTCCTGCCGGTTCTTTAGTTTCCGGAGATCAAAAACGTCATTCGACTTGGCGGATCAATGAGCACCATTCCCACTGGACTTCACGCACTGTGGCCGGTGTTGGGGCTCGGTTCCAACCCTGCGGATCACGAACACCGCCTGACCGAACTTCAACGCCCGTGGCTGGCCAGTTGGGGGTTTGGATTCCAGCCTAGGCGGATCAACGAACGCAGTCCGACCAGACCTTCACGACCATATTGTGGGCGTGGCCAGCTCAGTTGGCGCTCGGTTCCGTCCCTGACGGATCAACAACCTCCGTCCGACCAGACTTCACAGCCCGTGGCCGGCCGTTTGGATGCTCGGTTCCCTGCTTAGGTGGATCAACGAACCCGCCCACTGGACTTCACGCACTGCTAGCCGATTGGGGCTTGTCTCCTGGCAGATCCTCCTGGTTCTTGACGGTTCTAAGAGATCAGCGAACTGACTTCACGCTTTTAGCCAGCCAGTTGGGGGCCTACTTCCACTTTCTGCTCGGTTTTCTGATGGAACCTCCTCAGTTCCTTGTAGGCTCGCTTCCTGGTGGAATCCTCCTAAATTCTGCCGGTTCTTTAGTTCCTGAGGATCAACAAACGTCATTCGACCTTGGCGGATCAATGAGCCACCATTCCCACTGGACTTCAGCACGTGGCCGGTCGGTTGGGGGCTCGGTTCCAACCCTGGCGGATCAACGAACACCGCCTGACCGAACTTCACGCCCGTGGCTGGCCAGTTGGGGGTTTGGATTCTCCAGCCTAGGCGTATCAACGAACGCAGTCCGACCGATTCACGCCCATATTGTGGGCGTGGCCAGCCAGTTGGGCGCTCGGTTCCGGCCCTACGGATCAACAACACTCCGAGACCAACTTCACGCCCGGGCCGGCCGGTTGGATGCTCGGTTCCCTGCTTAGGTGGATCAACGAACACCGCCCGACTGGACTTCACGCAGTGGCCAGCCGATTGGGGCTTGTCTCCTGGCAGATCCGCCTTGGTTCTTGACGGTTTCTAAGAGGATCTCAACTGACTTACACGCTTTTAGCCAGCCATTGGGGGCCTACTTCCACTTTCTGGCTCTCGTTCTGATGGACCTCCTCAGTTCCTTGTGGCTCGCTTCCTGTGTGTCCTCCTAATTCCCGGTTCTTTAGTTCCTGGAGGATCACCAAAAATCATTCGACCTGGGCGGATCAATGAGCACCATTCCCACTGGACTTCACGCACGTGGCCGGTCGGTTGGGGGCTCGTTCCAACCCTGCGGGATCAACGAACACCGCCTGACGAACTTCACGCCCGTGGCTGGCCAGTTTGGGGGTTTGGATTCCGACCTAGGCGGATCAACGAACGCCGTCCGACCGGACTTCACGACCATATGGGGGCGTGGCCAGTCAGTTGGCGCTCGGTTCCAGCCCTGACGGATCAACAAACTCCGTCCGACAGACTTCACGCCCGTGCGCGCCGGTTGGATGCTCGGTTCCCTGCCTAGGTGGACAACGAACCACCGCCCGACTGGACTTCACACGCTGGCCAGCCGATTGGGGCTTGTCTCCTGGCAGATCCTCCTGTGGTTCTTGACGGTTCTAAGAGGATCAGCGAACTGTGACTTCACGCTTTTAGCGCCAGTTGGGGGCCTACTTCCACTTTCTGGCTCGGTTTCTGATGGAACCTCCTCAGTTCCTTGTAGGCTCGCTTCCTTGTGGATCCTCCTAAATTCCTGCCGGTTTCTTTAGTTCCTGGAGGATCAACAAACGTTCATTCGACCTTGGCGGATCAATGAGCACCATTCCCACTGGACTTCACCACGTGGCCGGTCGGTTGGGGCTCGGTTCCAACCCTGGTGGATCAACGAACACCGCCTGACCGAACTTCCGCCCGTGGCTGGCCAGTTGGGGGTTTGGATTCCAGCCTAGGGATCAACGAACGCCGTCCGACCAGACTTCACGACCATATTGTGTGCGCGGCCAGCCAGTGTTGGGCGCATCGGTTTCCGGCCCTGACGGATCAACAACACTCCGTCCGACCAGACTATCACGCCCGTGGCCGCCGGTTGATGCCTCGGTTTCCCTGCCTAGTGGATCAACGAACACCGCCCGACTGGACTTCACCATGTGCCTAGCGTTGGGGCTTGTCTCCTGGCAGATCGTCCTTGGTTTTGACGGTTCTTAAGAGTGTCAGGCAAACTGACTTCACGCTTTTAGTCCCCAGTTGGGGGCCCTACTTCCACTTTCTGGCTCGGTTTCTGATGGAATACCCCTCCTCAGCTTCCTTGTGGGGGTTCTTTCCTCTCCTTTTCTTCTCCTTCTCTTTTCCCTCCCTCTTTTCTCCGGTTAGCTGTTTGTTCTCGCATTTTCCTGGTGGATCCTCCTAATTCCTGCCGGTTCTTATTTCCTGGAGGATAACAACACATCATTCGACCTGGCGGATCATGACCATCCTGGACTTCACGCACGTGGCGGTCGTTGGGGCTCGTTCCAACCTGGGATCACGAACACCGTGCTGAACTTCACGCCCGTGCTGCCAGTTGGGGTTTGGATTCCAGCCTAGGCGATCAACGAACTCGTCCGCGACTTCAGACCATTTGTGGCGTGCCAGTCATTGGGCGCTCGGTTCCACCCTGACGGATCCACAAACTCCGTCCGACCAACTTCACGCCCGTGGCCGCCCGGTTGGATGCTCGGTTCCCTGCCTAGGTGGATCAACAACACCGCCGACTGGACTTCAGCACGTGGCTAGCCGATTGGGGCTTGTCTCCTGCCGATCCTCCTTGGTTCTTGACGGTTCTAAGAGGATCAGCGAACTGACTTCACGCTTTTAGCCAGCCAGTTGGGGGCCTACTTCAACTTTTCTGGCTCGGTTTCTGATGGAACCTCCTCATTTCCTTGTAGGCCTCGCTTCCTGGTATCCTCCTAAATTCCTGCCGGTTCTTTAGTTCCTGGAGGATCAACAAACGTCATTCAACCATGGCGGATCAATGAGCACCATTCCCACTGGACTTCACGCACGTGGCCGGTCGGTTGGGGGCTCGGTTCCAACCCTGGCGGATCAACGAACACCGCCTGACCGAACTTCACGCCCGTGGCTGGCCAGTTGGGGGTTTGGATTCCACCTAGGCGGATCAACGAAGCCGTCCGACCAGACTTCACGACCATATTGTGGGCGTGGCCAGCCTTTGGGCGCTCGGTTCCGGCCCTGACGGATCACACAAACTCCTTCCGACCAGACTCACGCCCGTGGCCGGCCGGTTTGGAATGCTCGGTTCCCTGCCTAGTGGATCAACGAACAACCGCCCGACTGGAACTTCACCCTGTGCCAGCCGATTGGGGGCTTGTCTCCTGGCAGATCTCCTTGGTTCTGCGGTTCTAAGATTGCAGCAACTGACTTCACGCTTTTAGCCAGCAGTTTGGGGGCCTACTTCACTTTCTTTCTGGCTCGTTTTCTGATGGAACCTCCTCAGTTCCTTGGGCTCTCGCTTCCTGGTGGATCCTCCTAATTCCTGCCGTTTCTTTAGTTCCTGGAGGATCAACAAACATCATTCGCCCTGGCGGATCAATGAGCGCCATCCCACTGGACTTCACGCCGTGGCCGGTCGGTTGGGGGCTCGGTTCCACCCTGGAGGATCACAACACCGTCCTACTGAACTTCACGCCCGTGCTGGCCAGTTGGGGGTTTGGATTCCAGCCTAGGCGGATCAACGAACGCCGTCCGACCGGACTTCACGACCATCTTGTGGGCGTGGCCAGTCGTTGGGCGCTCGGTTCCAGCCCTGACGGATCAACAACTCCGTCCGACCAGACTTCACCGCCCGTGGCCGTTTGGATGCTCGGTTCCTGCCTAGGTGGATACAACGAACACCGCCACTGGACTTCACCACGTGGCTAGCCGATGGGGCTTGTCTCCTGGCAGATCCTCTTGGTTCTTGACGGTTCTAAGAGGATCAGCGAACTGACTTCACGCTTTTAGCCGCCAGTTGGGGGCCTACTTCCACTTTGGCTCGGTTTCTGATGGAACCTCCTCAGTTTCCTTGTAGGCTCGCTTCCTGGTGATCCTCCTAATTTCCTGCCGGTTCTTAGTTCCTGGAGGATCAACACGTCATTCGACCTTGGCGGATCAATGAGCACCATTCCCACTGGACTTCACGCCGTGGCCGGTCGGTTGGGGCTCGGTTCCAACCCTGGCGGATCAACGAACACCGCCTGACCGAACTTCACGCCCGTGGCTGGCCAGTTTGGGTTTGGATTCCAGCCTAGGCGGATCAACGAACGCAGTCCCGACCAGACTTCACGACCATATTGTGCGTGGCCAGCCAGTTGGGCCGCTCGGTTCCGCCCTGACGGATCAACAAACCGTCCGACCACCAGACTTCACGCCCGTGGCCGGCCGTGTTTGGATGCTCGGTTCCCTGCCTAGGTGGATCAACGAACACCGCGCCCCTGAGACTTCACTCACGTGGCCAGCCGATTGGGGGCTTGTCTCCTGGCAGATCCTCCTTGGTTCTTGACGGTTCTAGTAGGATCAGCGAACTGACTTTACACTTTTAGCCACCATTTGGGGGCCTACTTCCCACTTTCTGGTCTGGTTTCTGATGGAACCTCCTCAGTTCCTTGTAGGCTCGCTTCCTGGTGGATCCTCCTAAATTCCTGCGGTTCTTTAGTTCCTGGAGGATCAACAAACGTCTTCGACCTTGGCGGATCAATGAGCCCATCCCACTAGGACTTCACGCACGTGGCCGGTCGGTTGGGGGCTCGGTCCCAACCCTGGCGGATCAACGAACACCGTCTGACTGAACTTCACGCCCGTGGCTGGCCAGTTGGGGGTTTGGATTCCAGCCTAGGCGGATCAACGAACGCCGTCCCGCCACCGGACTTCACGACATATTGTGGGCGTGGCCAGTCATGGGGCGCTCGGTTTCCAGCCCTGACGGATCAACAAACTCCGTCCGACCAGACTTCACGCCCGTGGCCGGCCGTTGGATGCCGTTCCCTGCCTAGGTGGTTCAACGACCCCGCCGACTGGACTTCACGCACGTGGCCAGCCGATTGGGGGCTTGTCTCCTGGCAGATCCTCCTTGGTTCTTGACGGTTCTAAGAGGATCAGCGAACTGACTTCACGCTTTTAGCCAGCCAGTTGGGGGCCTACTTCCACTTTCTGGCTCGGTTTCTGATGGAACTCCTCAGTTCCTTAGGCTCGCTTCCTGGTGGATCCCCTAAATTCCTGCCGTTCTTTAGTTCCTGGAGGATCAACAAACGTCATTCGACCTTGGCGGATCAATGAGCACCATTCCCACTGGACTTCACGCACGTGGCCGGTCGGTTGGGGGCTCGGTTCCAACCCTGGCGGATCAACGAACACCGCCTGACCGAACTTCACGCCGTGGCTGCCAGTTGGGGTTTGGATTCCAGCCTAGGCTATCACGAACGCAGTCCGACCAGACTTCCGACCATATTGTGGGCTGGCCAGCCAGTTGGGCGCTCGTTCCGGCCCTGCGATCACAACTCCTCTCCGACCAACTTCACGCCCGTGGCCGCCGGTTGGATGCTCGTTTTTCCCTGCCTAGGTGGATCAACGAAACACCGCCCGACCTGGACTTCACCATGTGCCAGCCGATTGGGGGCTTGTCTCCTGGCAATCCTCCTTGGTTCTTGACGGTTTAAGAGGATCAGCGAACTGACTTTACGCTTTTTGCCAGCCAGTTGGGGGCCTACTTCCACTTTCTGGCTCGGTTTCTGATGGAACCTCCTCAGTTCCTTGTGGCTCGCTTCCTGGTGGATCCTCCTATTCCTGCCGGTTCTTTAGTTCCTGGAGATCAACAAATCATTCGACCTTGGCGGATCAATGAGCCCATTCCCACTGGACTTCACGCACGTGGCCGGCGGTTTGGGGGCTCGGTTCCAACCCTGGCGGATCAACGACACCCGCTGACGAACTCACGCCCGTGGCTGGCCGTGGGGGGTTTGGATTCCACCTAGGCGGATCAACGAACCCGTCCACCGACTTCACGACCATATTGTGGGCGTGGCCATTCAGTTGGGCGCTCGGTTCCAGCCCTGACGGATCAACAAACTCCGTCCGCACCAGACTTCACGCCCGTGGCCGCCGTTGGATGCTCGTTCCCTGCCTAGGTGGATCAACGAACACCGCCCGACTGGACTTCACGCACGTGCCAGCCCGATTGGGGGCTTGTCTCCTGGCAGATCTCCTTGGTTCTTGACGGTTCTAAGAGGATCATCGAAACTGACTTCACTTTTAGCCAGCAGTTGGGGGCCTACTCTTCCACTTTCTGGCTCGGTTTTGAGGACCTCCTCAGTTCCTTGTGGCTCGCTTCCTGGTGGATCCTCCTAATTCCTGCCGGTTCTTTAGTTCCTGGAGATCAACCAACGTCATTCGACCTTGGCGGATCAATGAGCAGCCATCCCACTGGACTTCACGCACGTGGCCGGTCGGTTGGGGGCTCGGTTCCAACCCTGGCGGATCAACGAACACCGCTCTGACAACTTCACGCCCGTGGCTGGCCAGTTGGGGGGTTTGGATTCCAGCCTAGGCGGATCAACGAACGCCGTCCACCGGACTTCACGACCATATTGTGGGCGTGGCCAGCTCAGTTGGGCGCTCGGTTGCCGGCCCTGACGGATCAACAAACTCCTGTCCGACCAGACTTCACGCCCGTGGCCGGCCGGTTGGATGCTCGGTTCCCTGCCTAGGTGGATCAACGAACACCGCCCCTGGACTTCACGCACGTGGCAAGCCGATTGGGGGCTTGTCTCCTGGCGATCCTCCTTGGTTTCTTGACGGTTCTAAGAGGATCAGCGAACTGACTTCACGCTTTAGCCGCCAGTTGGGGGCCTACTTCCACTTTTCTGGCTCGTTTTCCTGATGAACCTCCTCAGTTCCTTGTGGCTCGCTTCCTGTGGATCCTCCTAAATTCCTGCCGGTTCTTTAGTTCCTGGAGGATCAACAACTCTTCGACCTTGGCGGATCAATGAGCACCATTCCCACTGGACTTCAGCACGTGGCCGGTCGTTGGGGGCTCGTTTTCCCAACCCTGGCGGATCAACGAACACCGCCTGACCGAACTTCACGCCCGTGGCTGGCCAGTTGGGGGTTTGGATTCCCAGCCTAGGCGGATCAACGAACGCGTCCGACCAACTTCACGACCATATTGTGGGCGTGGCCAGCCATTTGGGCGCTCGGTTCCGGCCCTGACGGATCAACAACTCCGTCCGACCAGACTTCACGCCCGTGGCGGCCGGTTGGATGCTCGGTTCCCTGCTTAGGTGGATCAACGACACCCGCCGACTGGACTTCACGCACGTGCCAGCCGATTGGGGGCTTGTCTCCTGGCAGATCCTCCTTGGTTCTTGACGGTTCTAAGAGGATCAGCAACTGACTTACGCTTTTAGCCAGCCAGTTGGGGCCTACTTCCACTTTTTCTGGCTCGGTTTCTGATGGAACCTCCTCAGTTCCTTGTAGGCTCGCTTCCTGGTGGATCCCCTAAATTCCTTGCCGGTTCTTTAGTTCCTGAGGATCAACAAAAGTCATTCGACCTTGGCGATCAATGAGCACCATCCCACTGGACTTCACGCACGTGGCCGGTCGGTTGGGGGCTCGGTTCCAACCCTGGCGTGATCAACGAACACCGCCGACCGAACTTCACGCCCGTGGCTTGGCCAGTTTGGGGGTTTGGATTCCAGCCTAGGGGGATCAACGAACGCCAGTCCGACCGGACTTCACGACCATTGTGGGCGTGGCCAGTTCATTGGGCGCTCGGTTCCAGCCCTGACGGATCAACAAACTCCGTCCGACCAGACTTCACGCCCGTGGCCGGCCTTTGGATGCTCGGTTCCCTGCCTAGGTGGATCAACGAACATCCGCCCGACTGGACTTCACGCACGTGGCCAGCCGATTGGGGCTTGTCTCCTGGCAGATCCTCCTTGGTTCTTGACGTTCTAAGAGGATCAGCGAACTGACTCTTCACGCTTTTAGCCAGCCAGTTGGGGGCCTACTCTTCCACTTTCTGGCTCGGTTTCTGATGGAACCTTCTCAGTTCCTTGTAGGCTCGCTCCTGTGGATCCTCCTAAATTCCTGCCGTTTCTTTAGTTCCTGGAGGATCAACAAACGTCATTCGACCTTGGCGGATCAATGGAACCATCCCACTGGACTTCACGCACGTGGCCGGTCGGGTTGGGGGCTCGGTTCCAACCCTGGGGATCAACGAACACCGTCCTGACGAACTTCACGCCCGTGGCTGGCCAGTTGGGTTTGGATTCCAGCCTAGGCGGATCAACGAACGCCGTCCGACCGACTACGACCATATTGTGGGCAGTGGCCAGCCATTTGGGCGCTCGGTTCCGCCCTGACGGATCAACAAACTCCGTCCGACAGCAACTTCACGCCCGTGGCCGCCGGTTGGATGCTCGGTTCCCTGCCTAGGTGGATCAACGAACACCGCCCGACTGGACTTCACACATTGTAGCCGGATTGGGGGCTTGTCTCCTGGCAGCTCTCTTGGTTCTTGGGTTCTAAAGTGTCGCAAACTGACTCTAACGCTTTTAGCCAGCCAGTTGGGGGCCTACTTCCACTTTCTGGCTCGGTTTTCGATGGAACCTCCTCAGTTCCTGTGGGCTCGCTTCCTGGTGGATCCTCCTAAATCCTGCCCGGTTTTAGTTCCTGGAGGATCAACAACATCATTCGACCTGGCGGATCAATGACGCCATCCCACTGACTTCACGCACGTGGCCGGTCCGGTTTGGGGGCCGGTTCCAACCCTGGGATCAACGAACACCGTCTGACTGAACTTACGCCCGTGGCTGGCCAGTTGGGGGTTTGGATTCCAGCCTAGGCTGGATCAACGAACGCCGTCCGACCGACTTCACGACCATTTGTGGGCGTGGCCAGTCATTTGGCGCTCGGTTCCCCGCCCTGACGGATCAACAAACTCCGTCCGCAGACTTCACGCCCGTGGCCGGCCGTTGGATGCTCGGTTCCCTGCCTAGGTGGATCACGAACACCGCCCGACTGGACTTCACGCACGTGGCAGCCGATTGGGGGCTTGTCTCCGGGCAGATCCTCTTGGTTCTTGACGGTTCTAAAGGATCAGCGAACTGACTTCACGCTTTTAGCCAGCCAGTTGGGGCCTACTTCCACTTTCTGGCTCGGTTTCTGATGGAACCTCCTCAGTTCCTTGTGGCCTCGTTCTTGGTGATCCTCCTAAATCCTGCCGGTTCTTTAGTTCCTGGAGGATCAACAAAACGTCATTCGACCTTGGCGATCAATGAGCACCATTCCCACTGGACTTCACGCACGTGGCCGGTCGGTTGGGGGCTCGTTTTCCAACCCTGGCGGATCACGAACACCGCCTGACGAACTTCCACGCCCGTGGCTGGCCAGTTGGGGTTTGGATTCCAGCCTAGGGATCAACGAACGCAGTCCGACCGACTTCACGACCCATATTGTGGGCGTGGCCAGCAGTTGGGCGCTCGGTTCCGGCCCTGCGGATCAACAAACTCCGTCCGACCAAACTCCAGCCGTGGCCGGCCGTTTGATGCTCGGTCCCCTGCTAGGTGGATCACGAACGCCGACTGGCTTCACCACGTGCCACGATTGGGGGCTTGTCTCCTGGCAGATCCTCCTTGGTTCTTGACGGTTCTAAGAGGATCAGCGAACTGACTTCAACGCTTTTAGCCAGACGTTGGGGGCCTACTTCCACTTTCTGGCTCGGTTTCTGATGGAACCTCCTCAGTTCCTTGTAGGTCGCTTCCTGGTGGATCCTCCTAAATCCTGCCGGTTCTTTAGTTCCTGGAGGATCAACAACGTCATTCGACCTTGGCGGATCAATGAGCACCATTCCCACTGGACTTCACGCACTGGCCGGTCGGTTGGGGGGCTCGGTTCCAACCCTGGCGTGATCAACGAACACCGCCTGACCGAACTTCACCGCCCTGTGCTGGCCATTGGGGGTTTGGATTCCAGCCTAGGCGGATCAACGAACGCAGTCCGACCGACTTCACGACCATATTGTGGGCGTGGCCAGCAGTTTGGGCGCTCGGTTTCCAGCCCTGACGGATACAACAAACTCCGTCCGACCGACTTTCACGCCCGTGCCGGCCGTTGGATGCTCGGTTCCCTGCTCAGGTGGATCAACGAACACCGCCCGACTGGACTTCACGCAGTGCAGCCGATTGGGGCTTGTCTCCTGGCAGATCCTCCTTGGTTCTTGAACGTTTCTAGAGTGATCCGCGAACTGACTTCACGCTTTTAGCCACCAGTTGGGGGCTACTTCACTTTCTGCTCGGTTTCTGATGGAACCTCCTCAGTTCCTTGTGGCTCGCTTCCTGTGGATCCTCCTAAATTCCTGCCGGTTCTTTAGTTCCTGGAGGATCAACAACTCTTCGACCTTGGCGATCAATGAGCAGCCATCCCACTGGACTTCACGCACGTGGCCGGTCGGTGGGGGCCGGTTTCCAACCCTGGCGGATCAACGAACACACCGCCTGCACGAACTTCACGCCCGTGGCTGCCAGTTGGGGGGTTTGGATTCCGCTTAGGCGGACAAAACGAACGCTTCCGAGCCAGACTTCACGACCATATTGTGGCGTGGCCAGCCAGTTGGGCGCTCGGTTCCAGCCCTGACGGATCAACAAACTCCGTCCGACCAGACTTCACGCCGTGGCCGGCCGGTTGGATGCTCGTTCCCTGCCTAGGTGGATCAACGAACACCGCCCGACTGGATTCACGCACGTGGCTAGCCGATTGGGGGCTTGTCTCCTGGCAATCCTCCTTGTTCTTGACGGTTTCTAAGAGGATCAGCGAACTGACTTCACACGCTTTTAGCCGCCAGTTGGGGGCCTACTTCCACTTTCTGGCTGTCTTTCTGATGGAACCTCCTCAGTTCCTTGTAGGCTCGCTTCCTGGTGGATCCTCCTAAATTCCTGCGTTTCTTTAGTTCCTGGAGGATCAACAAACGTCATTCGACCTTGGCGGATCAATGAGCACCATTCCCCACTGAACTTCACGCACGTGGCCGGTCGGTTGGGGGCTCGGTTCCAACCCTGGCGGATCAACGAACACCGCCTGACCGAACTTCACGCCCGTGGCTGGCCAGTTGGGGGTTTGGTTCCAGCCTAGCGGATCAACGAACGCAGTCCGACCGACTTCACGACGCATATTGTGGGCTGGCAGAAGTTGGCGCTCGGTTTCCGGCCCTGACGGAATCAACAAACTCCGTCCGACCAACTTCACGCCCGTGGCGGCCGGTTGGATGCTCGGTTCCCGTCCTAGGGTGGATCAACGAACACCGCCCGACTGGACTTCACATGTGCCAGCCGATTGGGGGCTTGTCTCCTGGCAGATCCCCTTGGTTCTTGACGGTTCTAAGAGTGTCAGCAACTGACTTCACAGCTTTTAGCCACCAGTTGGGGGCTACTCCACTTTCTGCTCGGTTTCTGATGGAACCTCCTCAGTTCCTTGTGGCTGCTCGCTTCCCTGGTGGATCCTCCTAAATTCCTGCGGTCTTTAGTTCCTGGAGGATCAACAAACTCATTCGACCTGGCGGATCAATGAGCACCATTCCCACTGGACTTCACGCACGTGTGCCGCGTTTGGGGCTCGGTTCCACCCTGGGGATCAACGAAACACCGTCTGACTGAACTTCAGCGCCTGGCTGGCCAGTTGGGGTTTGGATTCCAGCCTAGGCGGATCACCGAACGCCGTCCGACCAACTTCAACGACCATTGGTGGGCGTGGCCATTCAGTTGGGGGCTCGGTTCAGCGCCTACGGATCAACAAACTCCGTCCGCCAGACTTCACCGCCGTGGCCGGCCGGTTGGATGCTCGGTTCCCTGCCTAGGTGGTCAACGAACACCCGCCCGACTGGACTTCACTCACGTGCCAGCCGATTGGGGGCTTGTCTCCTGGCAGATCCTCCTTGTTCTTGACGTTTCTAAGAGGTCAGCAACTGACTTCACGCTTTTAGCCAGCAGTTGGGGGCCTACTCTCCCTTTCTGGCTCGGTTTCTGATGAACTCTTCCTCAGTTCCTTGTGGGCTCGCTTCCTGGGGATCCCTCAATGCCTGCCGGTTCCTTTAGTTCCTGTAGGATCACACAACTCATTCGACCTTGGCGGATAATGAGCACTCCACTGACTTCACCACGCTGGCCGGTCGGTTTGGGGGCTCGGTTCCAACCCTGGGGATCAACAACACCGCCTGAACGAACTTCACGCCCGTGGCTGGCCAGTTGGGGTTTGGATTCCAGCCTAGGCGGATCCACGAACGCGTCCGACCAGACTTCTACGCCATTTTGTGGGCGTGGCCAGCTAGTTGGGCGCTCGGTTCCGCCCTGTGACTGATCAACAAACTCCGTCCGACCAGACTTCACCGCCCGTGGCCGGCCGGTTGATGCCGTTCCCTGCCTAGGTGGATCAAAACGACACCCGCCCGACTGGACTCACCACGTGGCAGCCGTTGGGGGGCTTGTCTCCTGGCAGATCCTCCTTGGTTCTTTGATGGTTCCTAAAAGATCAGCGACTGACTTCACGCTTTAGGCCACTCGTGGGGCCTACTTCCACTTTCTGGCTCGGTTTCTGATAACCTCCTCAGTTCCGTGTAGGCTCCTTCCTGGTGGATCCTCCTAAATTCCTGCCGTTCTTTGTTTTCCTGGAGATCACACAAACGTCATTCGACCTTGGCGGATCAATGAGCTCCCATTCCCCACTGGACTTCACGCACGGGCCGGTTGGGTCTCGGTTCCAACCGTGGGGGCTTAAGCGAACCCGGGGACCGCCTGACTCGAACTTCGCCCGTGCTGGCCAGTTGGTGGGGTGTTGGGATTCCACCTAGGCGGATCAACGAACCCGTCCGACGCGGACTTCACGACCATATGTGGGCGTGGCCAGCCAGTTGGCGCTCGGTTCCGGCCCTGAACGGATCACAAACTCCGTCCGACCAGACTTCACGCCCGTGGCCGCCGGTTGGATGCTCGTTCCCTGCCTAGGTGGATCAACGAACCCGCCCGACTGGACTTCACGACGTGGCCAGCCGATTTGGCTTGACTTCTGCATCTCCTTGGTTTTGACGGTTCAAGAGGATCAGCGAACTGACTTACGCTTTTAGCCAGCCTTTGGGGGCCTACTTCCACTTTCTGGCTCGGTTTCTGATGGAACCTCCCAGTTCCTGTAGGCTCGCTTCCTGTGTGATCCCCTAAATTCGTGCCGGTTCTTTAGTTCCTGGGATCAACAAACGTCATTCGACCTGGGGCGGACAATGAGACCACCAATTCCCACTGGACTTCACGCAGTGGCCGGTCGGTGTTGGGGCTTCGGTTCCAACCCTGGCGATCAACGAACACCGCCTGACCGCACTTCACGCCGTGGCTGGCCAGTTGGGGTTTGGATTCCAGCCTAGGCGATCACGAACGCAGTGCCGACAACTTCACGCCCATATTGTGGCATGGCCAGCCATTGGCGCGCTCGGTTCCGGCCCTGACGGATCAACAAACCCGTCCCCAGACTCACACCCCGTGCGCCGGTTGGATGCTTCGGTTCCCTGCCTAGTTGGATCACGCAACACCGCACGACGACTCACGGCACGTGGGCCACCGATTGGGGGCTTGTCTCCTGCAGATCCTCCTGGTTCTTGACGGTTCTAAGAGGATCAGCGAACTGACTTACGCTTTTAGCCAGCCAGTGGGGGCCTACTTCCACTTTTCTGGCTCGGTTTCGGATGGAACCTCCCTCAGTTCTTGTGGGCTCGCTTCCTGGTGGATCCTCCTAAATTCTGCCGGTTCTTTAGTTCCTGAGGATCAACAAACAATTCCATTCAACCTTGGCGGATCAATGAGCACCTATTCCCCACCTGGACTTCACGCACGTGGCGCGTGTCGGTTGGGGGCTCGTTCCACCCTGCGGATCAACAACACCGCCCGACTCGAGAACTTTCTACGCCGTCGTGGCTTGGCCAGTTGTGGGGTTTGGATTCCAGCCTGGCGGATCCAAAGACGCCCAGTCCGACCGACTTCACGCCCATTGGGGTTGGCGTGCCAGTCAGTTTGGCGCTCGTTTCCAGCCTGACGGATCAACACACTCCGTCCGACCAGACTTCAGCCCGTGGCCGGCCGGTTGGATGCTCGTCTTCCCTGCCAGTGATCAACAACACCGCCCGACGGACTCAACGCATGTAGCCAGCCCTTGGGGGCTTGTCTCCGGCAGATCTCCTTAGGTTCTTGACCGTTCGAAGGTTCCACGCAACTGCTTCAACTCTTTTAGCCAGCCAGTTGGGCCTACTTCCACTCTCGGCTCGGTTTCTGATGGAACCTCCTCAGTTCTTGTGGGCTCGCTTCCTGGTGGATCCTCCTAAATTCCTGCCGGTTCTTTAGTTCCTGGAGGATCAACAAACATCTTCGACCTTGGCGGATCAATGAGCGCCATCCACTGGACTTCACGCACCGTCCGGTCGGTTGGGGGCTCGGTTCCAACCCCTGGCGGATCAACGAAACCGTCTGACTGAACTTCACGCCCTTGGCTGGCCGTTGGGGGTTTGGATTCCAGCCTAGGCGATCAACGAAACGCGTCCGACAGACTTCACGACCATTGTGGGCGTGGCAGTCAGTTGGGCGCCTCGGTTTCCAAGCCCTGACGATCACACAAACTCCGTCCGACCAGACTTCACGCCCTGGCCGGCCGTGTGGGATCTCGGTTCCCTGCCTAGTGGATCAACGAACACCGCCCGACTGGACTTCAGCACGTGGCCAGCCGATTGGGACTTGTCTCCTGGCAGATCCTCCTTGGTTCTTGAACGGTTCTAAGAGGATCAGCGAACTGACTTCACGCTTTAGCCACAGTTGGGGCCTTCCCTTTCCACTTTCTGGCTCGGTTTCTGATGGACATCCTCAGTTTTCCTTGTGCTCGCTCCTGGTGGATCCTCCTAATTCCTGCCGGTTCTTTAGTTCCTGGAGGATCACAAACGTCATGTCGACCTTGGCGATCAATGAGCCCTTTTCCCACTGGACTTCACGCACGTGGCCGTCGGTTGGGGGCTCGGTTCCAACCCTGGCGGATAAACGAAAACCGCCTTGACCGAACTTCCCACGCCCGTGGCTGGCCAGTTGGGGGTTTGGATTCCAGCCTAGGCGGATCAACGAACGCAGTCAGACCAGACTTCACGACCATATTGGACGTGGCCAGCCAGTTTGGCGCTCGGTTCCCGCCCTGACGGATCAACACAACTCCGTCCGACCAGACTTCAACTCCCGTGCCGGCCGGTTGGATGCCTCGTTCCCTGCTAGGATGGATCAACGAACACCGCCCTGACTGGACTTCAACCACGTGGCCAGCCGTTGGGGGCTTGTCTCCTGGCAGATCCTCCTTGGTTCTGACGGTTCTAAGAGGATCAGCGAACTGACTTACACTTTTAGAGCCAGCAGTTTGGGGGCCTACTTCCCCTTTCTGGCTCGGTTTCTGATGGAACCTCCTCAGTTCCTTGTAGGCTCGCTTCCGGTGGATCCTCCTCAATTCCTGTCCGGTTCTTAGTTCCTGGAGGTCAAAACGTCATTCGACCTTGGCGGATCAATGAGCACACCATTCCCACTGGACTTCACGCACGTGGCCGGTCGTTGGGGGCTCGGTTCCATCCAACCCTGGCGGATCAACGAACACCGCTGACCGAACTTCACGCCCGTGGCTGGCCAGTTGGGGGTTTGGATTCCAGCCTAGGCGGATCAACGAAACGCCAGTCCGACCAGACTTCACTAGTCATATTGTGGGCGTGGCCAGTCAACTTGGGGGGCGCTCGGTTCCAGCCTGAAAACTGGAAAAATTTTTTTCACAAACTCTCGTCCGACCAACTTCACGCCGTGGCCGGTCCGTTTGGATGCTCGGTTCCCTGCGCTAGGTGGATCAACGACACGCGCCCGACTGGAACTTCACACACGTGGCCATCACGATTGGGGGCTTGTCTCCTGGCAATCCTCCTTGGTTCTTGACGTTCCTAAGAGTCAGCAACTGACTTCACGCTTTTAGCCAGCCGTTGGGGGCCTACTTCCACTTTCTGGCTCGTTTCTGATGGAACCCCTCAGTTCCTTGTAGGCTCGCTTCCTGGTGGATCCTCCTAAATTCCTGCCGTTCTTAGTTCCTGGAGGATAACAAACGTCATTCGACCTTGGCGGATCATGAGCACCATTCCCCCTGGACATTCACGCACGTGGCCGGTCTTTGGGGCTCGGTTCCAACCCTGGCGGATCACCGAACACCGTCTGACTGCAACTCACGCCCGTGGCTGGCCAGTGGGGGTTTGGATTCCAGCCTAGGCGATCAACGAACGCGTCCGACCAGACTTCTCACGACCATATTGTTGTGGCATGTGGCCGCCAGTTGGGCGCTCGGTTCCGCCCTGACGGATCAACAAACTCCGTCCGACCAGACTTCACGCCCGTGCCGGCCGTTGGATGCTCGTTTCCCTGCCTAGGTGGATCAACGAACACCGCCCGACTGGACTTCACGCACGATGTAGCCAGCCGATTGGGGGCTTGTCTCCGGCAGATCCTCCGTGTTCTCTTGACGAGGTTCTAAGATTGTAACACAGACTGAACAACGCGTTTAGCCAGTCCAGTTGGGGGCCTACTTCCACTGCCTGGCTCGGTTTCTGATAGAACCTCTAGTTCCTTGGGGCTCGCTTCCTGGGGATCCTCTAAATTCCGTGCGTGTTCGTTTAGAGTTCCTGGAGATACCAACAACATATTCGACCTTGGCGATCAATGCCGCCATTCCCACTGGACTTCACGCACGTGGCCGGTCGGTTGGGGGATGGTTCCAACCATGCGCGATCAAACGAACAACCGTCTGACTGAACTTCACGCCCGTGGCTGCCAGTTGGGGGTTTGGATTCACACCTAGGCGGAATCAACGAACGCCGTCGACCGGACTTCCACCCAGACCATATTGTGGGCAGGCCAGGCAGTTGGGCGCTCGGTTCCGGCCCTGACGGATCAACAAACCGTCCACAGGACTTCACAGCCGTGGCCGGCTCGTGGATGCTCGGTTCCCTGCCTAGGTGGGATCAACGAACACCGCCACGAACCTGGGACTTTCACGCACGTGGCAGTCCATTGGTGGCTTGTTCCTGCATGTCTCGGCAGATCCTCTTGGTTCTTGACGGTTCTTAAGAGGATCAGCGAACTGATTCACCGCTTTAAGCCAGCACAGTTGGGTCGGCCTTACTTCCACTTTCTGGCTCGGTTTATGATGGAACCTCTAGTTCCTGTAGGCTCGCTTCCTCTGGTGGATCCCTAATTCCGTGCCGGTTCCTTTAGTTCCCTGGAGGATACAAACGTAATGGACCTGGGTGTCATAACCGTCCACTGGATTCCGCGGCCGTGGGGGGGCGCTTAACATGCGGTAAACCGCTGAGACTTACGTGTGGCCGTTGCATCATGGAGCTTTCCACTGGGACTAGCACGTGGACCGGTCGGTTGGGGATCTCGTTTCTCAAACCCTGGCGGTCAAACGAACACGACTGACCCTGAAGAACTTACGCCCGCGGCTGCAGTTGGGGTTTGGGGGGATTCGCAGCCTAGGCGGATTCAACGAACGCAGTCCGATTCTCTAAGAGACTTCACGACCATATTGTGGGCCGTGGCACAGCAGTTGGGCGCTCGGTTTTTTCCGCCCCTGACGGATCAACAAACTCCGTCCGACCAGTACTTCAAGCCCGTGGCCGGCGCGTTGGCATGCTCGGTTCCCTGCCTAGGTGGAATCCAACGAACACACGGCCGACTGGACTCCAGCACGTGGCTAGCGATTGGGGCTTGTCTCCTGGCAGAGTCCTCCTTGGTTCTTGCGGTTCTAAGAGGATAGCGAACTGACTTCACCTTGTTAGTCGGCCAGTTGGGGGCCCTACTTACACTTTCTGGCTCGGTTCTGATAGAACATCCTAAGGTTCCTTGTAGGCTCGCTGTCCGGTGGACCTCCTAAATCCTGCCGGTTCTTAGTTCCTGAGGATCAACAAACGTCATTCGACCTGGCGGATCAATGACCCATCCCAATGGACTTCCAATGCACGTGGCCGGTCGGTTGGGGGCTCGGTTCCAACCCTGGCGATCAACGAACCCGTCGGCTGTAGACTTCATCGACCGTGGCTGGCCTCAGTTGGGGTTGGATCTCAGCCTAGTGCGGATCAACGAACGCCGATCGGCCGACCGAGACTCACGACGATTGTGGTTGGCGTTGGCAGTCAGTTTGGGCGCTACGGTTCCATTGTCGTCCGAGGATCAAACAAAACTCCTGTGACCAGACTTCATCCCCTGGTCCGGGTCGGTGGATGCTCGGTTCCCGCGCTAGGGGACAAACGAACACCGCCATGACGGACTTCACGCACTGGGCCGACGTATTGGGGCTTGTCTCCTGGCAGATCCCCTTGGGTTCTTGGCGGTTCTAAGAGGATCGCGAACTGAGCTTTCACGTTGTAGCCACCGTTGGGCCTACTTCCCCGTTTCGCTCGGTTTCTGGATGGAACCTTGTCGGGGGCTCTCAATCTTGTATAGTGCGCGCTCCTTGGTGGATTGCCGGGTGCCGGGGCGTGTGTGTGTCCTGCCGGTTTCTTTAGTTCCGGGAGGATGGCAAAAAAGTCATATCGACCTTGCGGTCAATGAGCAACGGGGGGCGAGGGGGTGTCGGGTCCATGGACTTCACGCACGTGGCCGGGGGGGGTGGTCGGTTTGGGGGCTCGGTTTCCAACCTGGCGGATCAACGACAGCCGCCCGACCGGTGTCACTTCACGCCCGTGCTGGCCATGGGCGTTTGGATTCCAGCCTATGCGATCAACCGAACGCCGTCCGACACCGGACTTCACGACCATATTGTGGGCGTGGCCAGTCAGTTTGGGCTCTCAGGTTTCCAGCCCGACGGTATCACAAACTCCGTCCGACCAACTTCACGCCCTTGGGCCGGCCGTTTGGATGCCTCGGTTCCCGGCCTGGTGATCAAGAACACCGCCCGACTGGAACTTCACGCAACGTGGCCAGCCATTGGGGACTTGTCTCCTGGCAGATCCTCCTTGGTTCTTGACGTCCTAAGAGGATCAGCGACTGACTTCACGCTTTTATCCCAGGCCAGTTTGGGGTCCTACTTCCACTTTCTGGCTCGGTTTCTGAATGGTAACCCTCCCTCAGTTTCCTTGAGGCTCGCGTCCTGGTGGATCCTCCTAACATTCCCTGCCTGGTTCTTGTTATTCCTGGAGGATCAACAAACGTCATATTATCTACCTTGGGATCAATGACACCGATCCCCCACTGGACTTCCGCACGTTGCGGTCGGTGGGGGCTCGGTTTCCAACCCTGTGGATCAACGAACACCAGCCTGACCGAACTTCACGCCGTGGCTGGCCGTTTGTGTTTGGTTCCAGCCTAGGCGGATCAACGACGCCGTCCGACCAGACTTCACTTACCATATTTGGGCGTGGCCAAGCCAGTTGGGCGCTCGTTCCGGCCTGACGATCAACAAACTTCCGTCCCGACCAGACTTGGTCACGCCCGTGCCGGCCGGTTGGATGCTCGTTCCCCTGCTAGGTGGATCAACGAACACCGCCGCCACCGAGCGTGAACTTCACACATGTAGCCAGGCGATTGGGGGCTTGTCTCCTGGCGTTATCGTCCTAGGTTCTTGACGGTTCTAGCAGTGTCAGCAAACTGCCTTCACGCTTTTAGCCGCCCGTTGGGGGCCTACTTCCACCTTTCTGGCTCGGTTTCTGATGAACCTCCTCAGTTTCCTTGTGGCTTCGCTTCTGGTGGTCTCCTAAATTCCCGCCCGTTCTTCGTTCCTGGAGATCACAAACATCATTCCACCGGCGATCAATGAGCGCCATCCACTGTGTACTTCACGCACGGGCCGGTCGGTTGGGGGCTCGTTCCAACGCCTGGGTAGTGGTGTATCCACAACGGTGAATCCACCGTCCTGACTGAACTTCACGCCCGTGGCTGGCGCTTGGGGGTTTGGTTCCAGCCTAGCTGATCAACGAACGCCTTCCGACCGACTCGACCATCTGTGGCGTGGGGGGGGGGGGGGGGGGGGGGGGTGGCCAGTCAGGTTTTGCGCTCGGTATGTAATTTCATCCCTGACGGATCACAAACTCCGTCCGACCAGACTTCACGCCCGTGGCCGGCCGGTTGGATGCTCTGTTCCCTGCCTGGTGGATAACACCCACGCCCGACTGTCTTCACCACGTTGCTAGACGATTGGGGGTTTGTCTCCTGGCCGATCCTCCTTGGTTCTTGACGTTTCTAAGAGGATCAGCGAACTGACTTCCGACGCTTTTAGCCACCAGTTGGGGGCCTACTTCCACTTTCTGGCTCGGTTCTGATGAACCGTCCTCATTTCCTTGTAGGCTCGTTCCTGGTTTCCTCTCAAATTCCCTGCCGGTTCTTTAGTTTCCTGTGAGGATCAACAACGTCATTCGAACCTTGGCGGATCCATGACACCATTCCCCTGACTTCACTCACGTGTGCCGGTCTGATTGGGCTCGGTTCCAACCCTTGCGGACAACGAACAGAACCCGCCTGACAGAACTTCACGCCCGTGCTGGCCAGTTGGGGGTTCTGGATTTCCAGCCTAGGCGGCTCAACGAACGCCGTCCGACCAGTCTTCCGCCATATTTGGGCGTTGGCCAGCCAGTTTGGGGCTCGTTCCGGCCCTGACGGATCCTAACAAACTCGTCCGAACCAAGACTTCACGCCCGTGGCCGGCCGTTGGATGCTCGGTTTCCCTGCTAGGTGGCATCAACGAACACCGCCCGACTGGACTTCACACATGTAACCATGCGATTGGGGGCTTGTCCTCCTGGCAGAATCGTCCTTGGTTCTTGACGTTCTAAGATGTCAGCAAACTGACCTTCACTCTTTTAGCCAGCCAGTTGGGGGCCCTACTTCCACTTTCTGGCTCGGTTTTCTGATGAACCTCCTCAGTTCCTGGTGGCTCGCTTCCTGGTTGATTCTCCTAATTCCTTCCGCCGGTTCTTTAGTTCTGAGGATAACAACAATCAATTCGACCCTGGCGGATCAATGAGCGCTCCCACTGGACTTCACGGCCCGTGGCCGTCGGTTGGGGGCTCGGTTTCCAACCCTGGAGGATCAACGAACACCGGCGGACGGAACGTTCACGCCCGTGGCTGGCCAGTTGGTGGTTTGGATTCCAGCCTAGGCGGATCAACGAACCCGTCCGACCGGACTCAGGACCATCTTGTGGGCTGGCCAGTCAGGTTTGGGCGCTCGGTTTCGCCTGACGGATCAACAAACTCCGTCCGACCAACTTCACGCCCCGTCGCGGCCGGTGGATGCTCCGGTCCTGCCTAGGTGGATCAAGAACACCGCCCGCCTTGGACTTCACGCACGTGGCTACCGATTTGGGCTTGTCTCCTGGCAGATCCTACTTGGTTCTTTGACGGTTCTAAGATGGATCAGCGAACTGACGTCATTTTTCACCTTTTAGCCAGCAAGTTGGGGGCCTACTCCACTTTCTGGCTCGGTTTCTGATGGAACCTCCTCAGTTCCTTGTAGGCTCCTTCCTGGTGTATCCTCCTACATTTCCTGCCGGTTTCTTTAGGTTCCTGGAGGATCACCAAACGTCATTGACTTGCGCATCAATGAGCACCATTCCCCCTGGACTCACGCACGTGGCCGGTCGGTTGGGGCTTCGTTCCACCCTGGCGGATCAACTCTGTCGTAGTCTGGGCGAGATCTCCCGTGGTGCCTTGTATATAGTTTGCTATAAATACATTTTGGTGAATCTTTTTAATATTTGACACTGATCCTGGGTTAGTTTCCATTTTTCGTCTCTTCAGGGGAGCAGTCGGTTCATAACATTCTTGTTTTAATTTTCTAGCTAGCAAATGGTGTCAGCTTGTTTTTCCCCTAGCAAAATATTATTGTTTTGCATTCTCCCAGTGCCAAAAAAAGTATGGTGACACTACGTCGAAGCTACCAATAACTTAAAAATGGCATATACTAACTATAAAATAAAAATGGCATATACTAACTATAAAATATCCACAACAGTGACAAATAAACAAAATTGGCTATCTGCCAAAGCACAAGT
>CM033470.1:3577619-3618962 GCA_019447015.1 Hymenochirus boettgeri
ACTTTGTATCTCTAACAGAACGGGATTAAACGTTGTGTCATGTAGGGGAATGTTGCCTTTTCAGAATAACAGCAGAGATGGAATCGTTCACCACATTTCACTGTATTTATCTGTCTGAAAGCTACCATACTGATTGCTACTAGAGATGTAATGTGGTTTCTAATAGTACCCAGTTTCGAATTGAATCTGAGGGTTTCAATGTCCCGACGAAACTTTCGGAACTCCCGAATTTGATCGAAAATCGAAAGTAGATAATGATCGAAAATCGAAAGTAGATAATGATCGAAAACCGAAAGTAGATAATGATCGAAAACCGAAAGTAGATAATTGAAAACGAAAAAAATGATCGAAACCGAAAGTAGATAATGATCGAAAACCGAAAGTAGATAATGATCGAAAACCGAAAGTAGATAATGATCGAAAACCGAAAGTAGATAATGATCGAAAACCGAAAGTAGATAATTATTGAAAACCGAAAGTAGATAATGATCGAAAACCGAAAGTAGATAATGATCGAAAACCGAAAGTAGATAATGATCCGAAAAACCGAAAGTAGATAATGATCGAAAACCGAAAGTAGATAATGATCGAAAACCGAAAGTAGATATCTCGAAAACCGAAAGAGATATAAGATCGAAATCGAAGTAGATAATGATTGAAAACCGAAAGTAGATAATGATCGAAAATCGAAAGTAGATAATGATCGAAAATCGAAAGTAGATAATGATCGAAAACCGAAAGTAGATAATGATCGAAAACCAAAAGTAGATAATGATCGAAAATCGAAAGTAGATAATGATCGAAAACCGAAAGTAGACAATTATCGAAAACCGAAAGTAGATAATGATCGAAAACCGAAAGTAGATAATGATCGAAAACCGAAAGTAGATAATGATCGAAAATCGAAAGTAGATAACGATCGAAAATCGAAAGTAGATAATGATTGAAAACCGAAAGTAGATAACGATCGAAAACCGAAAGTAATTATCGAAAACCGAAAGTAGATAATGATCGAAAACCGAGAGTAGATAACGATCGAAAATCAAAAGTAGATAATGATTGAAAATCGAGAGTAGATAATTATTGAAAATCGAGAGTAGATAATGATCGAAAATCGAAAGTAGATAATTATCGAAAATCGAGAGTAGATAATTATCGAAAATCGAAAGTAGATAATTACCGAAAATCGAAAGTAGAAAATTATCGAAAATCGAGAGTAGATAATTATTGAAAATCGAGAATAGATAATTATCGAAAATCGAAAGTAGATAATTATCGAAAATCGAAAGTAGATAATTATCGAAAATCGAGAGTAGATAATTATTGAAAATCGAGAATAGATAATTATCGAAAATCGAGAGTAGATAATTATCGAAAATCGAAAGTAGATAATTATCGAGAATCTAAATTCTAACTTTCGAACTTTTGAAATTTCTTCGAAAACTAAACGAAACAGTTTCGAACATCTCTAATTGCTACATCTCATAAGTACTGATGAAACACCTACGGCAGCTAAATCAACAGACACCTGTCTAAGACCAAAAGAATCTCACTGACCAACCGTAAAAGCAGTAATACAGACCAAAGCATAGTATAGGGCCTTAAATATTCCCCAGGCCCCAATCTGGATGGTGGATTTTATTTATATCATTTAGTTTATTGTTTCTGGTTTAATTTCCTTTCTTGCCTTAAAATCATTTTCCAGTTCTGGTCCAGTTCTGGTCCAGTTAGTTTGTGGCTTTGGAAAGTGACAAATCGCCAAGGTAGCCTGTAAGTTCCAGTTTATCGCCACTAGAGGTCAGTGTTGATTCTCTTACCAAAGAACTAGGCTAAAAAAAATATTTCTTTTTGGTATATTTGTATTAATACATTTGCAAGGGAACGGCCATATTGTTTCCTTTAGACTGTACAGTATAGAGAACATTTAAAACAATTCTTCTCTGCACATCTGTATACATAGGTGGGTGCTGCCATATCGCTTCCCTTAGACATTACAACATGAGTCTTCAAAGCACATTCGATGTGATGAATTATCACTACCTGACTGGATTTACATGATAATTCTCCTGTGATGCAGTAATCAATATTTGCGGTAGGGCGTCAGGAAAGCTGTGCGGTGTAGCGGGGATTGTGTCTTCCAAACCATCTGTTCTTGGACATAATAATAATCAGCTGGAGGGCCGTCCTTATGGCAACTCCACATTCCTATTTTTAAGAGCTGGCGGGAATCAAAAACAACTTTACTCTTTACATAACAAGACTTCTTTAAGGAGAAGTGAAAACTAAAACTACATTTCCTGTTGCTCATGTTCAAATCTAGCAGAGTAAGCAGCTGACATTACTGCAGCTCCTTTTCAACCCTGTGAGTTCATTTATCTATTCAGTCTCACCACTGTTACAGTCCCAGCTCTGGTCAGCAGCGGTTGTTGTGGAACTAAAACAGTAACAATAGTTACAAATTCACCCGGCGGGTTAGAGACTAATCAGGAGGCGCAGTAAGATCAGCTGCTCCTTTTACTACAACATTTTACTAACTTTAATACAGAATATAGCGACACTCTTAACAGATCCTTTAATTATAAATATATCTAGTATTTCTAGTCCTGTGGGTCTGTCTAGTCTAGTGGGATGTGTGTTTAGGGGGGTTGTCACATTAGAAGGATTTGAAAGAGGAAATAACCCCATAGCTAGTTTATGTCATTTCGTGAAGGTTTTGTATGGCTGCAATGATGTTTCTTTATTTCATTTAAACTCCATAGCACTGAACTAATCTATCGAAATCCCGAATACAACGGGAACAACTCAACGTTCACTATCCTGGTCCCTTCCTGATTACTACCTGGATTAACCAGACCCAGAAACACCAGTGCAAGTGAAAGACTCTCTAATTAACTTTCAACAGTTTAGATGAAAACCGGAACATCCGAGATCCCTCCGGGAAATAAGGAAAAATATCAATAATTCAACATGAACTATATTACAAGTCAATCTTCTATCCGAATGTACTGGAACGTTAACATCCTTTACCTTTGGCCCTGAGATTGGGCCCCTACAATGAAACCGTACAGCAAAGAATAAATTATTAATCATTAGATATTGAGTTTAATCCCGGAAACTCCAACTGTCCCGATTCCATATTCTCCCAACTAGGGAGGGACTGACGCACCAGAAACGGGTTAGTTGGTAGGTACAGAATTCCATAGGGATGGTCCTGTATGTTTTCTCCTGTTTCTCTTCTCTCCAGTAGGGATGGCCGGTACGCGGATCCGAACCCGGATCTGGCCGGTACGCGGATCCAAATCCGGATCCGCCGCGGATTTATCCCGTTCACGAACGGCGGATTTTTCCGGATTTTCCGCCTTCCGAACTTCCGAACCGCGGATTTCTTGTATTTTCGAAAATGTCTGAAAATACGTAATTTCGAAAATTTTCGAAAATACGTATTTTCACACATTTTCGAAAATACAAGAAATCCGCGGTTTGGAAGGCGGAAAATCCGGAAAAATCCTACCAGCACCCAGCACAGGACGTTGTATGTGACTGTGTAACATGTGCCAGTAAAATACCTCATCATAACATGTTGTACTGATACCCTGTATGAAACACAGACCAGGCTCTGTCCCTAGGCCATTTGTATTGTCATAGGTTTAAATGACTCTCTGACTCACGGAATCGCGTCTCGTTTCAGACACTTTGATGGATCAATCTCATCGAATCGCGCGGCATGAAATGTTATTTCTTTATAATGTGAGGAAATGTCCTTTGGTTACTGAACTTTATGTCCTTAATCCTACTAGAATACAAAGGACCTGGACTCATGTTCCCCAGGGATGGAATAAAATACAAAAGATTTTCTAACAATGGATGAGAACAATGTGATTACATCAAAAGAATGTCAATGTAACATCACATGTAAATGGGCAGGGAATGTTCTGTGCACACAGTAAGCTATACTACACTGTCTAAGGGAACCAATATGGCAGCTCCCACCCATATGTATAAATATACAGAGAGGGAATGTTCTGTACACACAATAAGCTATACCCTCATACTGTACTGTCTAAGGGAAACAATATGGCAGCTCCCACCCATATGTATAAATATAAATATACAGAGAAGGAATGTTCTGTACACACAATAAGCTATACCCTCATACTGTACTGTCTAAGGGAAACACTATGGCAGCTCCCACCCATATGTATAAATATAAATATACAGAGAAGGAATGATTAGATCACATGTATAGTTATGTAGTATATTCGCGTTAACACATTTTCCATCTTTGCCTCCCCTTAACAGCGATAATTGTTTAGTGATAGTTCCGGGAGTCGATCTTATCCCCTGTATGAGAAGTGAATTTTTATTTGGGGAGCAGAATAACATTTCCCGTGTACCTTCCACTTGATTTATGGCAGCACTTGGCTGCTTTTAGTGTATATTATGAAACCGTCTGGGAAAGCAATCTCTCCAGGAGCCATTAGGTGTACGAGGGCTCTCTGCTCATCATTACCTCCAACTAGCCCGGGGCAGCCAGCAAGAGCAAGAGAGACGCTGGGAGATTGTATCCACCGCACTGCATATCCTCCGTATCCATCGCCTTCCTTCAAATGACTTCTGCTTCCATTTAACAAGAACAAAATAAATCAGCTCTGTGCTGGTGAAAGAATAAAACGCCTTGTAAAAAGCAGGGGGGGTAAAAATGTCCAGTAAGGGCACGGCCACACTGAAACGCAAACGCAATAGCATGCGATTTCATGTGCGATTTTCGTTGCGTTTGCGATTGCGATTTCTTCAATAAGTATAGGAAAATGCATGCGATTGCGATTAAAAATGCAGAACGCAAAACGCAATCGCACCAAAAAACGCGCGTTTTTTTTTTTTGCGTTGCCGCTTTTTCAATAATTTTGGAAAATCGCAAGCGCAATCGCAAAAAAAACCGCAGCAGTGTGGCGTAGCCCTCATAAAAAATAAAGGGAGATTAGATTAGAAGTAGAACTAAAACCTTGATGTATTCTATGCGGAGCGCTTTACATACCAGTGTACATGTAACGCAGCCAGAGGACCATTAGGATATACAGTGGAGTCCACAGGGGGTGACCATCTTACTTGGGGAATCACTGGGCCCCCCAGCAAAACAATGATCCGTGCTTCATCCACAGGCTCTATCTGTCATAGGGAAAATAAGAAGATGGGCTCATTGCAAGAGGAATTTATAAACGAGCCACGTGTGTTTATTTTAGGCCAAGTTCTGTATGTAAGGGAAATACACCGATCATTGAAATAAACAGTTAAAATGGTCCACGTATTATCTGAAGTCTCGGTCTCGACCCCAGGCACCGATGGAGTTATTAAGGCTATAATGAATTTATATGGAGTCCCACTGTTTATCGACCGTCAGTCAGTAACAGATTCAAGGATGCTGAGATGTAATTAGTTTGACTTATAAACACATGTTTATTTTTCAGCCAAGACGTGGGGGGACAACAGTCTGACATTAGGACCCCAGGAGCACTTAGCAGAGCAGAAACTCTGAAAAGCTTTAAAACAACTAAGGTGTCTGATTGTTCTGATTTGTTAAAGTGCACGCCATTGAATCCACCCCCTTCCCAATAGAGGGTTCACTGTTCACTTTTGTACCCAGTGGGTAAAGGGGTGGAGCCCAAAGTCCATGGAGAACTTGACTGTTTACTGAAGTTGCTTCTTTGCAGGAAAGAATTTAATCTGATAAAATTACATTTAATGAAGGATTCCTTTATGATTAATACTCTGTACACACGTTAAATTTAGCTCGGGTGTAAGTCCAGAGAGCGACCGCAAAACGAACATTCCGCTTGAGAATCACATGTGTATGGTTGTAAAATTCAGAGTGTGTACAGATTCAGCATGTGAACAAATTCAGCGTGTGAACGGATCCAGTTTGTGTATGGATCCAATGTGTGTATGGATTCAACGTGTGTATGGATTCAGCATGTGAACGGATTCAGCGTGTGTACGGAGGATTCAGCGTGTGTATGTATTCAGCGTGTGTACGTATTCAGTGTGTAAATGGATTCAGCGTGTGTTACCCAGTGTCACTATATAAATACAACATTACGTACATACTGTTACATCTGTAATTGTTATAATGTACGCACTGTGTCCCCAAGTGGCGCTATTATCAATAACCATATACTTCATACTGTCATAATCTGTATTGTTTATTGTACAAGCGCTGCGTACCCAAGTGCGCTTAATAAATAAACTACGTACATACTGTATATCGTATTGTTTATATGTACAGCACTGCGTCCCCAAAGTGCGGTATATAAATAACATAATCCGTACATACTGTATAATCTGTATTGTTATAACTGTAAACGCGCTGTGTACCCAAGTGGCAACTATATAATAAACATATACGTACATACTGTATATCTGTATTTTATATGTACCAGCCTCGCGTCCCCAAGTGCCGCTATATAATAAACATTACGTACCAACGGTATACTCTTGTATTTGTTATAATGGTACGCCCTTGCGTCCCACCAAGTGGCGCTCTATAAATAACATATACGTACATACTGTATATCTGTATTGTTTATAATGTACAGCGCTTGTACCGCAAGTGGCGCTAATATCAACATATACCTACATACTGTATAATCGGTATGTTATAATTCACATCGCTGTGTACCCCCATAGTGGCACTATTAACTAACTAAACATATACATACATACTGTTATATCTGTATTGTTATATGTACTGCACTGCTGGTCCCAAGTGCGCTATATAAAGTATAACATATACGTGCATACGTGTATATCTGTATTGTTATAAATGTACAGGCTGCGTCCCAAGTGGCGCTATATACATATAAACTTAACGTACATACTGATAATCTGTATGGTTATAATGTACAGCGCTGCAGTACCCACGTGGCGTCTAGGGTAATATGGGGAGGTAATAACAAATCGTACATACTGTAATATCTGTATCGTTTAATGTTACAGACTGCCGTACCCAAGTGCGCTATAATAAATAAACATATAACGTAATACTGTATAATCTGTATTGTTATAAGTCCAAGCGCTGCGTACCCAGTTTGCGCTATATAAATAAACATATCACACATACTGTATAAATCTGTATTGGTTATATGTACAGCGCTGTTCCCCAAGTGGGCGCTATATAAATAAACATATACTGCATAATGTAATAATCTGTATTGTTTACATGTGACAGCGCGTGTACCCCAGTGGCTCTATATCAATAACATCTACATGCATACTGTATAATCCTTATTGTATAATATGTACAAGCGCTGTGTACCCAAGTGGCGCTATATAAATAAAACCTATAGCCATACATACCTTGTATAAATTTATTGTATAATGTAACAGCGTTGTGTAACCCAAGTGGGCGCTATATAAATAACGATATACTACAGGCTGTAGATATCTGTTGGTTATAATGTAACGCCGTGTGTACCCAAGTGCAACTACTATATAAAAACATGATACATCCATACTGTTAATCTGTATTGTTATATGTACAAGCGCTGCGCCCAGTGGCCCTCTATATAATAACATTACATATATACTGTATGATCTTGTTTATAATGTACACGCTGTGTACCCAAGGTTGGCGCTATTAAATAACATCATATACATCCGGGTCATAATCTGTATTGTTATATTACGCGCTGTGTACCCCAAGTGGCGCTATATAATAAAACATATACATACCTACTGTATAATCTGTATTGTTTATAATGTTACACCGCTGTGTACCCAAGTGGCGCTATATAAGAAACATATACATACATACTGTAATCTCTGTATTGTTATAAATGACAGCGCTGTGTCCCCAAGTGCGCCTTTATAAAATTAAAGGTGTACATACATACATACATACAAACAACATAATACTCATACCATACCTACACGACATACCATACATACATACATACATACCATACATACACAACATCAACATCAATAAATACTACATACAATCCATACATACAACACCAGCATACATACATACTACATACTACATACCCTACATAAAAACTTATTCTTAGTTTTATTTATCTCTCATACATCAATACACAAAACACATAATTCATCAAAATTGCTAAACATATATTTAATGTATATGCAGTACATTGCTAAATATATAGAACAAATAAATACAGATTCTGTCAATCCGGACCCCCGGTGAGAAACGCCTGATATGTTCATATATTAATGGGTCTAACAGATTACAAATATTGAATCAAGTGTAACTATAACATGTTTTATGAAATGAATAGAAAGACAAACCCATTTTAGTATCTGTACTACAGGCACTGTGCTCTTTTTCGGTTATTAAAATGAATGTTTATCTTTCAAAAAAAAACTCTACTTTACTCTTCCCCTCCCTCCCCCCTTCGCACTTTAATGTACAAACGACTGCACGCAAGAAAAAGACTCAACACGAAAATCTTTTCAGTTTAAAAACATTAAAAAAAATCAAAAACCCGAGGTCAGGTGCCCACTAAGGGAGCAGTGAATTATCTTCGCCTCATGGCGTCCTTTATTGGTTTTGGTTTTATAGCGAAATGCAATTCTTACAATAAAGAGCGACTCTTGGAACGCCGTTTGTTAAAACGTACGATTATTACTATTCCTTCCTTCGCTAAGAAAGGAACAATGGCAATGTTTTTCTCCGTGTATTACAGACGAATCTGGTCATAATAGGATCTATACTGGTATAGAGAAACAATTGAAGGATTATCAAAAACCCTCTCAGACTCCACGGAATATATAAAAGCCTAAACCTTTTGAATACAGCCAGTCATTATCACCCTTTTATAAGTGACTCTTCTGTAAGTAGCACTTACTTAAAATAGTTTGTTGTCCTCTACATTGCCCATGTAATTGTTTGCTCAGGCCTCTCCCCTTCCTGATAATATGACCATTGTGAGGACCAAGCATGTCAGTAATCACCACTGAAGCAGCACGTGGAGAGGGATTTCCCCTCCATTCTTTCACACACTAGTCAACTGAACATCATTCCACTACAGCAAAACTTCACACAGCAAAACTTTTATGATAATAATGCACTTGATTGACACTAAATGTAAAGGATGGTCTAAAAGAATACGGGACAGATCAATTAATATGCTACATGTTCGTTAGACGATTATAATTTTCCAGCAATTCGGCCATATTATAAAAATATTTACCCAGCAACCGTAAACTTTTTTTTTTAAATTTAGAGGAACATAAAGCAATTCCAGTAGTACACCAACACAAGATCATAGCCCAGCCATGGCTATCTCTTTGTTGGTCTGACTGGTCCCCCCCCCCCCCCTTATAATCTACAATATCCTCTAATTAATTTAGTATTGAGCTTCTTTTGTACACACTTCTAATTTGGTCTGTCTTTTACTTACTCGATGCAACCCACACCTCAATGTCCCCAATTTGGACCCTATCAAACTTCGGTTGTGTTTAATATCTCTTTGCACGGCATCCAATGGCCGTCACAACGGTAAAAGTCAACTTCCTTATCAGTATTTCACGAAAAAAAAATAGAAAATCCTATTGTACCACCCTCCATTTCCCCAATCTGAGCAGTAAAACATCAGGAGATCTGTTATCACGTTGTGTAATATACATGCGAGGGTCTCAGGGAGGGAAAGTTTGTTGCAGTAGACATCTACTCTAAAAGGTTGTTTTTTAGTTTACTATTTTGTTCCACGCTCCTGTTAGATAATTGAAGAATGGGAGTGAGCCTTACTCACTTTTAACCTTCCATTCTCGGTTATGCGAAACAGATGGTTCTTTTAATTTAAATGGACACTATACTTGCTCCTCCCACAGTCTTGTCAATGGACAATCCTCCCTATCTTTACAAAGGAAAGCAAAGAAGGGAGGGCAACTTGGGGGCAGTAGCCAGAGAAGCTACATTGGTTTTTCCCTTTAAAACAATCCAATCATTGTCCATCTCCATGTAGTTTCACAACTCCACTGGTAAATTCAAGTTTTAAGGAAATTATACTCACCTCCCATGGTCTCCCTCTTCCTCCACCTATTATAAGTTACATTAGGGTGAGGATTAACATGCTAAGTCCCCCGCCCTCCAGATAGAGATGACCACTGCTGTGGTGTTTTATCTATTCAGCGGGTCCTTGGGACTTATATTGATGCTTTGAAAATCCGATTCAACCCTATTGAATTGCATTTTTTGGAATGTTCAATAGAAACTCTGATTTTCGAATAAAATTTTTCAATTTTTCAAATTGTGAATTTTCAAAAAAAAATTTTAGAGACATTTTTCAAAAAATCAGTTGAATCCACAGATTTTCTTCTGAATCTAAGCAGGTTCCTTTTAAAAGCCGGATTCTCCCTATCCTTAGGAACTTTACAGATCATAACTGGTCCCCTAACCCTCAACCCTCTTCCTTTTCTCAGCAAGTCCCGTGTGTAAGCCAATGGGAAATCCGATTCGGGACCCATCGATAACTCATATAATGCAGCGTGCTAACATGTGGCGCGATTGGGTTGTATTCTCTTCCCACCATAAGATATAAAAATCATGTTGGCAGTCCACATCACGTCACATGCTATCAGGGCATTCGGGAATCATACTGTCTTCGGTCTTTGCTGGTCTGGCGCACCCAGGGAAAAAGACCCCCCACTATTGCCTGGTGGTCCTACAGGGCGCCGGTAAACTGGGCGCCCACACAATGGTTCTGCTATGGGATTAAACCTTACATATTGACATGCTCAAGTGGTTCTGCCCTGATCGAACCCACGTGTTTACCCTCCACAATTCACCTGCTGCCCTTTATATGAAAATTCTCGTCCGCGCAGACATATCCCAGTTTTTATTTTATGCTAAATCTCATACAGGGAAATGCCGACTCTGTCTGACATGGTCATTATTCACTGTCGTTTTCCCGAAACACTGAGATAAAAGGAATAAGGTCTGAGTCAGTGGATTAATTAATGATGTCTCACCTGACTTATCCCTGCTTCCCTCACCCATCCTGGTACTATGATAGAATGGGAATTGTGTACATTTTTTTTACCTACGAAAAGATACAGCAGGTTTATTCTTATTTTGGTGAATTAAAATGGAACCTAGAAAATTTAAATAACACATGGAACAAAAATCAATGCATGGGCCTTAAGCTCTGCCACACGCTGAATCCATTCACAACGCTGCATCCGTTACACAGCTGCATCCGTACACACTCTGATCCGTACACACGCTGAAATCCATACACACGCTGAATCCATTTCATTCCGCTGAATCCGTACACTAACGCTGAATAGCCGTACACACCTGAATCCATCCACACGCCTGCCATGACATGATCCATCACACGCTGTACATTCCAACACACGATGAAACATTCACTCCCTGATACATTCACACGCTGAATACTTCACCGAAGTCTTCCGCTGAATACTACACACGCTGAATCTGTACCACGCTGAATCCGTTTCACTGCTGAATCCCATTTACAACGCTGAATCCATCACACTCTGATCCGTAACACACGCTGAAAAATCATTTACACGCTGAAGCCATTCACAGGCCTGAATCCGTACACACTGCTGAATCCTATTTACACACTGAGATACATACACACCTTGAATCGTACAACGCTGAATCCATTTTACAAACATGAATACGTACACACGCTGAATCCATAAACAAACGCTAATTCCGTTCACATGCTGAATCCCATTTACTACACGCTGAATCCGTACACGCGCTGAATCCAGTTACACACGCTGAATCCATAACCACGCTGAATCCATTTACAACACTGAATACGTACACACGCTGGCTCCGTAACACACGCTGAAATACGTACACACGCTGATCCATTTACACACTGAATACGTTACACCACGCTTGAATCCATACACACGCTGAATCCGTACAACACGCTGAATCCGTACACCCGCGTCTTTCTCTCTTCATCCCATGTCTCTCTCTCTCTCTCTCTCTCTCTCCCTATCTCTCTCTCTCTCTCATCCCATGTCTTTCTCTCTCTCTCTTACCATCCCATGTAACTCTCTCTCCATCCCATGTCTCTCTCTCTCTCTCCCATGTCTCTCTCTCCATCTCATCCTGTCTCTCTCCATCCCCAGTTTCTCTCCTCTCTACTCATCCCAGGTCTCTCTCTCTCTCCTCCCATCATCATTTTCCATCCAGTCTCTCTCTTTCTCATCCATGTCTCTCTTCCTCTCTCATCTCCATTCCTCTCTCCATCCCATGTCTCTCCCTTCCTACTCATCCCATGTCTCTCTCTCTCTCCATCCCATGTCTCTCTCCATCCCATGTCTCTCTCTCTCTCTCTCTCCATCCCATGTCTCTCTCCATCCCATGTCTCTCTTCGTCTATCAATCACTGTCTCTCTCCTACCAGTCTCTTCTCTCCATATGTCTCTCTCTCTCTCTCGCATCCTGCTCTCTCCATCCCATGTCTCTCTCTCTCTCTCTCTCCATCCCATGTCTCTCTCTCTCTCATCTCTCTCTCCATCCCATGTACTCTATCTCCATCCCCTGTCTCTCTCTCCCTTCATCCCACGGTCTCTCTCCATCCCATGTCTCTCTCTCTCTCTCTCCATCCAATGTCTCTCTCTCTCTCTCTACTTCTCTCTCATCCCATGTCTCTCTCTCTCTCTCCATCCCATGTCTCTCTCTCTCTCATCCATGTCTCTCTCTCTCTCTCTCATCCCATGTCTCCTCTCTCTCTCTCTTCATCCCATGTCTCTCTCTCTCTCTCTCTCGTCTCTCTCATCCCATGTCTTTCTCTCTCTCTCTCCATCCCATGTCTCTCTCTCTCTCTCATCCATGTTCTCTCTCTCTCTCTCTTCTCATCCATGTCTCTCTCTCTTCTCATCATCTCTCTTTCATCCCAGGTTCTCTCTCTCTCTCCATCCCATGTCTCTCTCTCTCTCCATCCCATGTCTCTCTCTCTCTCTCATCCCATGTCTCTCTCTCTCTCTCCACCCATGTCTCTCTCTCCCCAGTAGAGGGTTTAGTGTTGTGTCTTGGTGACTTTTGGCGTAGGGGGAGCTGTAAACTGAGTCCTGGTCCTCTGGTAGAGATAAGAATTGTGTTAAAGGGAAGTTTGTTCTTGTTCTGGCCCCACCCTGATAAGAAGAGTTTCCCCATCGGACTGTGAGAAATTTATCTCTTTCTGGCAGTCACACAATAGCCAGAACCACACACACAGGTCCCTGCTCGCTCAGCCCCACACTGCACTGGGAGTCCCCGGGGTCAGTATTAGTGGGACCCCCTAATCCAGGGGTGGGCAATTTAATTCCCCAGGGGCTGGAGGAGAAACTTGGCGTAAAGGGACGGACCATTGGTTCAATCATTAGAGAGATTTATTAACATTCCTGGTTCATTGGGTTTTAATTACAAGTTCAATCAATCGATCAGGTCATCAACTTAATAAGATAAACCAATTATCCAGCCTGAGACAATCAATTCACATACAATTAATATAGGGTACAGGTCTAGTATTGGGGTGCCAGTCAGGGACAGCCAAAGGGCCGCATGTGGCCCCTGGGCCTTACTTTCCCAGCTTGTCTACTCTCGTGATCCATTTACATTCCTTATTGAAAACGAGCCCCTCATACTGTACTGTCCAAGGGAAACAATATGGCAGCTCCCACCCATATGTATAAATATAAATATACAGAGAAGGAATGTTCTGTACATACAATAAGCTATACCCTCATACTGTACTGTCTAAGGGAAACAATATGGCAGCTCCCACCCATATGTATAAATATACAGAGAAGGAATGTTCTGTACATACAATAAGCTATACCCTCATACTGTGTACGGTCTAAGGGCAACCCATATGGCACACCTCCCACCCATATGTATAAATATAAATATACAGAGAAGGAATGTTCTGTACATACAATAGCTATACCCTCATACTGTACTGTCTAAGGGAAACAATATGGCAGTCCACCCATAGTATAATATAAATATCAGAGAAGGAATGTTCTGTACACACAATAAGCTATACCCACATACTGTACTGTCTAAGGGAAACACTATGGCAGCTCCCACCCATATGTATAAATATACAGAGAAGGAATGTTCTGTACATACAATAAGCTATACCCTCATACTGTACTGTCTAAGGCAAACAATATGGCAGCTCCCACCCATATGTATAAATATAGAGAGAAGGAGTGTTCTGTACACACCACAAGCTATACCCTCATACTGTACTGTCTAAGGGAAACAATATGGCAGCTCCCACCCATATGTATAAATATAAATATGCAGAGAAGGAATGTTCTGTACATACAATAAGCTATAACCTCATACTGTACTGTCTAAGGCAAACAATATGGCAGCTCCCACCCATATGTATAAATATACAGAGAAGGAATGTTCTGTACACGCAATAAGCTATACCCTCATAATGTACTGTCTAAGGGAAACAATATGGCATCTCCCATCCATATGTATAAATATAAATATACAGAGAAGGAATGTTCTGTACACACAATAAGCTACACCCTCATACTCATACTGTGCTGTCTAAGGGAAACAATATGGCAGCTCCCATCCATATGTATAAATATACAGAGAAGGAATGTTCTGTACACACAATAAGCTATACCCTCATACTGTACTGTCTAATGGAAACAATATGGCAGCTCCCACCCATATGTATAAATATAAATATACAGAGAAGGAATGTTCTGTACACACAATAAACTATACCCTCATACTGTACTGTCTAAGGGAAACTATATGGCAGCTCCCACCCATATGTATAAATATAGAGAGAAGGAATGTTATGTACATACAATAAGATATACCTTCATACTACACTGTCTAAGGGAAACAATATGGTAGCTCCCACCCATATGTATAAATATAAATATACAGAGAAGGAATGTTCTGTACATACAATAAGCTATACCCTCATACTGTACTGTCTAAGAGAAACAATATGGCAACTCCCACCCATATGTATAAATATACAGAGAAGGAATGTTCTGTATACACAATAAGCTATACCCTCATACTGTACTGTCTAATGGAAACAATATGGCAGCTCCCACCCATATGTATAACTATAAATATACAGAGAAGGAACCATAGAATGAACTGTTCTGTGCACACAGTAAATCTATACCTCACAACTGTACGTCTAAAAGGGAACACAATTAGTGCAGCTCCCACCCATATGTATAATATAAATTCAGAGAAGGGAATGTTCTGTACACACAACTAAGCTATAACCCTCATACTGTACTGTCTAAGGAAACAATATGAAGCCCCACCCATATTGTTATAAAATAAAATATACAGAGAAGGAATGTTCTGTACATACAATAAAGTAAACCTCATACTGTACTTTCTAAGGGAAACATATGGCAGCTCCCACCCTATGTTATAAATAACCAGAGAAGGAAGTTCTGTACACCAATAAGCTATACCCTCATACTGTAACTGTCTAGGGAAACAATATGGCAGCTCCCACCCATATTGTATAAATATATACTAGAGAAGGAATGTTCTGTACATACAATAACTATAACCCTCATACTGTAACTGTTAAGGAAACAATATGGCAGCTCCCACCCATATGTTAAATATACAGAGAAGAATGTTCTGTACATACAATAAGCTTATACCCTCATCACTGTACTGTCTAAGGGAAACACTATGGCCTTCCCACCCATATGTATAATAAAACAGAGAAGGAATGTTCTGTACATACAATAAGCTATACCCTCATACTGTACTGTCTAAGGGAAACAATATGGCAAGCTCCCACCCATATGTATAAATATAACAGAGAAGGAATGTTCTGTACAACAATAAGCTATACCCTCATACTGTACTGTCTAAGGGAAACAATATGGCAGCTCCCCCCATATGTCATAAATATACAGAGAAGGAATGTTCTGTACATACAATAAGCTATACCCTCATACTGTACTGTCTAAGGGAAACATAGGGCAGCTCCACCATATGTATAAATATACAGAGAAGGAATGTTCTGTACATCAATAAGCTTAACCTCATACTGTACTGTCTAAGGGAAACATATGGCAGCTCCCACCCATATGTATAAATATACAGAGAAAGGAATTTCTGTACAACAATAAGCTATACCCCATACTGTACTTCTAAGGGACAATATGGCAGCTCCCACCCATATGTATAAATATACAGAGAGGAAGTTTCTGTACATACAATAAGCTATACCCCATACTGTACTGTCTAAGGGAAACAATATGGCAGCTTCCCACCCATATGTATAAATATAATCAGAGAAGGAATGTTCTGTAAATACAATAAGCTATACCCTCATACTGTACTGTCTAAGGGAAACACATTGGCAGTCCCACCCATATGTATAATATACAGAGGAGAATGTTCTGTACATACAACAATAATCACCCTCATACTGTAACTGTCTAAGGGAAACATATGGCAGCTCCCACCCATATGTATAAATTATCAGAGAAGGAATGTTCTGTAATATACAATAGCTATACCCTCATACTAGTACTGTCTAAGGAAACAATAGGCAGCTCCCACCCATATGTATAATATAAATATACAGAAAGAATGTTCTGTCACACAATAAGCTATACCCTCATACTGTACTGTCTAGGGAACAATATGGCAGCTCCCACCATTATGTATAAATAAATATACAGAGAGGAATGTTTCTGTACACACAATAAGCTATACCCTCATACTGTACTGTCTAAGGAAACAACTATGGCACTCCCACCCTATATAAATAAAATATACAGAGAAGGAATGTTCTGTACCCAATAGAGCTATACCCTCATACTGTACTGTCTAAGGGAAACAATTGGCAGCTCCCACCCATATGTATAAAATACAGAGAAGGAATGTTCTGTACACACTAAGCTATACCCTCATACTGTACTGTCTAGGGAAACAATTGGCAAAAGCTTCTGCAGCAGTACTGCCATTATCCAGCCATTAACTGCAGCAGTACGAATCATGAGGACAGTACCTTGAAAATTTGTCATGATTGGAAAGGTTTGAATTGGTTGAAGTTGGGAATTCTGGGAGTTTTAGTTTTTTAAAGGTCGGAGGGCTGCGGTTTGACTTCCCCTTGTCGGCTGGGGTATTTAGGTTCCCTGTAGGATGAGGAGTTTTCAGGTGAGTGACTTAGAAAGCAATTTACTTGTCACCTGCAGACTCTTCTTATTCAAACTTAAACCTCGCTAGCGACAAGCACCCAGGTCGATGTCCGTAAAATGATCCCAACCCCCCCAATCCATAACATTATTAACGAGATCCTTGGGGCATAATCTGGGGATCGTTCTCCGGTTCCCTATTGATTTCTGCACGATTTATTAAAAGAAAATCAATTTTGGCACAGGGCCGGCGGAACGACACATCCACTTGTAACCTACCACCTTGCCACAGAGACCTCGTTACAAAGAGTCTGAAATAAATATAACGTTTACTAAAGGTTTGGGCCCTCAGGCAAGGGATTCTGGGATTGGGTGTTGAACACTAGCCTGGCACAGTGTCAAAATCTTCACTGTATTTCACCTCGGTTATAGTAGAAGGTGCGATGTTCCTTATTTATTGTTAATAATAAATATATGATAGAATTGTTTATTGACACTGGTTTAAGGTGCCACACACAATCAGCTCCACTTCCCTGGGTAACGCACAGTGAGTCATGTCTGAGGGCATGACCTAAAGATGGTCGCACTTTAATTACGAATTACAGCAGAACGTGCTTATATTCAGGCAAAAGTGTTTAAAATTCTGTTTTTTTAGTTTGTATTTCTCGTTTAAAGGGATAAAACGCTAATTATCCTGACCTTACTCTAAACAGAAACAAGCAATGGACATTTAATATCTATAACACAGGTTGAAACTGTTAAACTGGTCTGTTCAAACAGGACAACTTGTTGGTGACCCCTTCAGTCCGCATGTCTCTGTGTGAGATCTGTACTTAAATTCCAAGCAGTAACTGTCCACGGTGGTGATCTCATAACCTGAGTATTAAAACATGGTTAGCAGTAGTCAGTAAGATGATTCAATTTGTGGATATGGTTAATGTGACACATCTCTGGATCCTTGGTGTGTCTATTTACAACACAGAAGATTGGTGGGGCCTAAAGGCACAGCTATAAAAACACAAAAATTCCTGAGGAAACTAAAAAAAAGAATATAACAATTGGGTTGCTACTCACAAAATTAATTTTGTATTTTGCAGTATTGGGAGTAAAGTTGCGCTATACCAAATCCAATATCTTCTTTCTTCCAGATCGCTAAAAGACACCATACGCCGTGTAAGCATTAATATACGGTTGTGATGCTTTTTTGCGCAAATTCTAACACCAGCAAATAGCTTTAAACACAATTCTCACATCGCTCGCTCTGGGCCGCTATAAATAAACAACTGTTTTCTTGCTGAATCGAATTTGCCATTTATAAATATTACGCTCAGGGTCCATCGGATTCATCTATGTATCCTGGCGGAAACCATCCTGGACCCATCAAGAGGCTCAATAAACTCCTACAAAATCCGTGTTTTTATTCTCTGAACACGCCATCACTAAATACGTTCAACTCGAGATCTTTGATTTGCACTTAATGTCGGATCTGAATGTGCTTTGCTCGAGTTTTATTCGTAACCTGTAACAAGGCAAAAAAAAATTTTTTCGCAATGAAATTTATAATTGGAACAAAAAAAATTTGGAGAAAACAAAAAAACAGGCGATGAGTTCTAAGGGAAGAAAAAACACAGTGTGTGATATCTTTAACCCTTCGGCACCTTCGTTCCATTTCTGGATCACACCCTGTTGTGTAGCAGGCAAAATTTCGGAAGCGCACGCTGTTTTAATAGAGACCTGCAAACCCAACAGGTGACAGGCTCGTGTGTCATTTCAATTCTTTAAATTTGGACATTGCGCGACAAATACATCTCTGGGCACCAATTCGACTTCTCTTTGTGCTACATCAAGTGCGACTATTTCCAATGGCCCCCCCCGTGGGGTGAATATACGAAACGTCTTTTCCTTTTCTAATAGGGATCGCGCTAACAGAGCGGTTCCACCGTGTTAGTCCATAGAAGGTTTAGAACGGCGCGATTGTTACAGAGACGTAACACGTAGAATACCGGCTTAGCAATCTGGATTTCATTTTTAATATGTTCCCTTACCACGGGGAGCATAATTCGAAAATCCCCTGACGGTAACCTGCGAGTCTTGGAGATAGACTCCGTTGTTATTAAGAGACTGATTCTCAGTAATTCGCCGGTTTTAGTTTGGACATCGGGAAGGAAATAGATAAAAGCCTGTTGATCTGTCGGCCATGAACTCTGGTCAAAGGTCAACTGTGATTTCCAGCTATAATCCACTTTATACCTCATATGGGAGGCTTCCTAAAAACAACAGCAAAAAAAACAATAAAGATAGTCAAATTGTTAACCCATGGAATTTAAAAAAAAAAAAAGTGGGGTGAACAAAAACATGTAAGATATTAGGATTTAGAATTAGATTATGGCCACATACCAATTTGTACAGTCATGGACTCCAATGTAATGCTAAGTCTTGAAGAGGATAAAATATCTAAATATAAAACCCATATTCAATTATAAACTGATGACATAGCTAACGTTGATTATAACTGAGGAACAATAGCTAAACGTTGATTCTCACTGATGACATAGCTAACCACTGATTATAACTGATGAAATAGCTAAACCTGATTATAACTGATGACATAGCTAAAACACTGATTAGAACTGATGACGTAGCTAACACTGATTATAACTGATGACATAGCTAAACCTGATTATAACTGGATGACATAGCTACACACTTGATTATAGACGATTGACTAGCTAACACCACTGATTATAACTGATGACATAGCAAACACTGATTATAACGATGACATAGCTAAACACTGATTATAACTGGAATGACATAGCCTAAGACACTGATTATAACTGATGACATGCTAAACCGGATTATAACGATGCCGTAGCTAAACAACTTATTATAGATAACTGAGACTAGCTAAACACTGATTATAACTGGACATAGCTAAACACTGATATAACTTGGATGACATAGCTTAAACACGGATTATAACTGAATGACATAGCGAAACCTGATATAACTGATGACTGCTAACCTGATTATAACTGATGACATAGCTACCGCTGGATTATCACTGATGATCATAGCTGAATACTGATTATAACTGGAATGACATAGCTAAACACCAATTACAACATACTGATGCATAGCTAACAATGATTATAAACTGGATGACATAGCTAACACCGATTAGACTGATTACATAGCTAAACACCAATTATAACTGATGACATAGCTAAACCAAACACCGATATAACTGATGACATAGCCTAAACACTATTAAATATCTGCTGACAATAGTTCAATCACCATTCACGTTGGCTGCTAAAATTTTAACCCGCTCCGTGCTGTGGCTGCCGAAATCTTCCAGACGATACTGCAAAAAATCTGTTGAAGTAAACAGATTCATTACCAGCACCAGTGGGATAGAGAGGGTAAATTACACCGACAGTAGGGTTATGGTATTTTAGCAGATAAATAAGTGTTAAACAATTTTAAAGGGAAAAGTTCATACGGAAATAACACTTTAACAGGATTTACGCCTGAAAATGCTGCTTACAACAACTGTATCCATTGCATTTATCAATCACCAAAGCTATACCTGTGTGAGAGATACACTGTATACATATGGATAAAGCAGATGAGCATGTGTCCCACTGGGAACTGGATGTCAGGAAGTAAGATTTTACTGAACTTTTCAACCATTGTTCTTGGTAGAAATCACCTAGAAATCTTATTTTACGTCATTTTAATCAGCAGTTTCGGGGCTTAAAATAGGAACATTGCTTTCATTCCAGGGAATTGTCTTCTTTAAAATGCTTTTTGGATGTGTGGATCAGTCTACTGAAGTAATGCTGGGAGTTTGTCATTTGTCAAACATTTCCTGGGCTGCGTTGGACTCCCTGTGACCGGAGATAATATTCCCTGGTGACCCAGAGATATATTCCTGGTGACCGGCGATAAAATTCCTGGTGACCGGAGATAAAATAATTCCTGGTTACCGAGAAAAAATTTCCTGGTGACCGGAGATAACATTCCTGGTTACCGGAGATAATATTCCTGTGACCGTGGGGGAGATGAGGATTAGTTCCTGGTGACCGAGATAAAGTCCTTGTGACCGAGATAAATATTCCTGGTGACGCTGAGATAATATTCCTGGGGACCGGAGATAATATTCCTGGTTACCGGAGATAATATGTCCTGGTGACCGTAGATAATATCCCTGTGACCGAGATAATATCCCTGGTGCGCGAGAATTATATCCCTGGTGACCGGAGATTATATCCCTGGTGACCGGAGATAATATTCCTGGTGACGAGATAATATCCTGGTGACGCGGAGATAATATTCCTGTTACCGGAGAATAATATCCCTGGTGACCGAGATAATATTTCCTGGTGACCGGAAAGATAATAGTCTGGTGACCTGTAGATAATATTCCTGGTGCCGAGATAATATCCCTGGGTACCGAGATACTATCCCTGGTGGACCGAGATACTATCCCTGTTGCCGGAGATAATACCCGGGTTGACCGAGATAAATCTCCCTGGTGACATCTAGCTAATTCCCTGGTGACCGGAGATTATTCCTGGTGACCGGATATAATTGTCCTGTGACCGTAGATCATATCCTGGTGACCGGAGATAAATCCCTTGGTGAACTCGGAGATTAATATCCCTGTGACCGCGATAATTCCCTGGTGACCGGAATATAATATCCCCTGGTGGACCGGAGATAATATCCCTGGTGACCGAGATAATACTGTGACCGGAGATAATATCCCTGTGACCGGAGATAATATTCCTGGTGACCGAGGATAATATTCCTGGTGACCCGAGATATATCCCTGGTGACGAGGATAATATCCCTGGTGACCGGAGATATATCCCTGGTGGGGACCGGGATAATATTCCTGGTGACCGAGCTTAATTTCCCGGTACCGGAGATATATTCCTGGTGCCGGAGATAATATTCCTGGTGACCGAAGATAATATTCCGGTGCCGGGAGATAATATTCCCTGGTGACCCGAGAATAATATCCCTGGTACGAGATAATATCCCTGGTGACGAGATAATATCCCTGGTGACCCGGAGATAATATTCCTGGTGACCGTAGATAATAGTCCTGGTGACCGAGATAATATTCCCTGGGGACGCGGGATAATATCCCTGGTGACCGAGATAATATTCCCCTGGTGACCGTAGATAATATCCTGGTGACCGAGATAATATTCCGGTGACCGTAGATATATCCCTGTGACCGGAGATAATATCTTAGAGGGGATTATCTACATCCTCTAGAGGGATTTATCGTACAATCCACAGGATTTGCCAATCTCTGCTTTGGGACACGGCACCAACATTCACAAGGACCAACGGGCACACACAATGCACCACTTGGACTCACCGCACCAATCATAAACTTCTTTGACTTCACTCTGAAGCCCGAGCTCAGTAACGTCCTCCTGCGTGAATTAAAAACGTCTCCGACGGCCAATCTGTAATTGTCTGTACCGGGCATGGTTCTGCCACGCAACAAACAAACCGTAGTGTGCCCGGGGGCTTGGGGGCACGTGAGCATCTGGTCCCACCCTTCAAAATGAAAAATCATTCAAATTAATTCCCCCCTATGTGTTAGAACGAACCTTTGACAAGGTAAGACCTTCCATATGTTGCATTTCCCTCTTCCAATAGTAAGGAGCTGCCATTAGGTTACCCTTTACATACACCAGAGAGTGATCCCCTCCCCTATAATCATCTGTTTCATTTCTGTGAGGAATTTTTCTTGCTCTTAGATCCTAATTCGCCGGTCACCCAGCTGCACATGCTCAGTGAGATATCTTGCCCTTTTCCCCGCTCCCACGCTTTCAATAACTACTGGGTGACCTGCCCAGGGGTCCTTTCAGTAACCAGGAGAAAACAATTGTTATTCATTAGAATGGCGGAGCAACAGAAATCAGGAAATGTCCGATCCTGCCTACTCACAGATGATTACCCACAATGCTGCTAGTTGAGGGATTAAATCCATTCATGCTCATTTACATTTTAACTTGTTCTCCCTTAATTAATTTCTTCTCCTCCTGAATGTCGGGTTTCCCCGATTACTATCATGCGTTTCCTGATAATACACGTGCTGGGTAGTGAGACCGCCTGATCTTTATTATCTCCAGGATTAGAACAGTAATAATGTAATGTACCCTTATATAATACTATAAATGTGATATAGATAACAGGAATTAATGTAATATAACATAATCTCATCATTTGTTATATATATGATAGTAATGTAACATCATATAATGGTAAGTAACGTAATATAATATAATCATTATATGTTTATATCTTGTAATGTAATGTAACGTAATATAATCTAATTAAATATAGTATAATGTCCTATGGGAATTGTAGGGAAATCCGAATTGTAACAGGGGAACACCGAACAACTTTTTCCAATGCTTTGTAGTTTCTGTGTTTAACAAACTTCCTACACGATAGTCCGAGCCACCACCCCTGTTAGGTCGCCTCCAGTTCAACAAGCCATTGTTGACTTACGTCCTACAACTTAAAATATGTCCTAACTACTACAATACAATATGTCCCACTACAATAGATCTGTCCCACCACAATACATATGTCGCCACTACAATACGATATGTCCTACCTAACAATACAATATGTCTCCACTACAATACGATATTCCCACCAACAATACAATATGTCCCACTACAATACGATATGTCCTACTACAATACAATATTCCCACTACAATACGATATGTCCCACTTACAATATGTATGTCCCACCACAATACCATATGTCCCCACTACAATACAATAGTCCCCACTACAATATGATATGTCCCACCCACAATACAAGAGGTCCCACTACAAATGATATTCCCACCACATACAATATGGTCCCACTACACATATGGATAGTCCCACTTACAATACGATATGTCCCCCACCAAATACGATATGTCCCACCACCACACATACACTCTGTCCCACTACACTACAATTGGCCCACTACATATATGTCCTCTACAATACAATATGTCCCACTACAATACATATGTCCCACCCACATACAATAGTCCCACTACAATACAATATGGCCCACTACAATAGATAATTCCCCCACAATACAATCTGTCCCCACCACAAGCTGATTTTGTCCCACTACAATACATATGTTCCCCTCTCAAACAATATGTCCCAACTACAATATATGTCCCCCCTACAATACACTAATGTCCCCACTACAATAGATACTTCCCCACCACAATATGAAATATGTCCCACTACAATACAATATGTCCCACTCAATACAAGATGTTCCCACTCCAATATGATATGTCCCACTACAATACAATATGTCCACTACAATATGCATATGTCCCACCACAATATGATATGTCCCAACTACAATTACAATAATGTCCACGAAAATACATATGTCCCACTACCATATGATATGTCCCAACCCAATACGATATGTCCACTACAATACATATGTCCCAGCTACATATGTTATTCCCACCACAATACAATAATGTCCCACTACAATATGATGGTCCCACTACAATAACGATATGTCCCCACTACAATACAATATGGTCCACTCAATATGATGTCCCACCACATACAATATGTCCCACTACAATATTATGATTCACACTACATACAACATGTCCTGACTACAAACAATAGTCCCCACTACATCAATATTGTCCCACCACAATACAATATCCCACTACAAGATGATTGTCCCACTACAATACATTGTCCCCTACATCAATAATGTTCCCACTACATTACATATGTCCCCACTACAATATGATATTGTTCCCACTTCCCACCCACAATTGATATGTCCCAACTACAATACATATGTCCCACTACAATACGATATTCCCACTACAATATGATAGTCCCAACCACCCACAATACAAGATGTCCCACTACAATACAATATTCCCACTACAATATTATATGTTCACCCACAATACCATATGTCCCACTACAATATATATGTCCCACGACAATACGATATGTCCCACTACAATACAATATTCTCAACTACAATATGATTGTCCCACCCCAATAACGATATTTTCCACTACAATATGATATGTCCCACCCACAATACGATATGTCCCACCACAATACAATATGTCCCACTACAATATGATAGTACCCCTACAATACATAAGGTCCCAACTCATACAATATGTCCCACTACAATATGAATGTCCCCCACAATACAATATGTCCCACTACAATATGATATGTCCCCCACTAACACTACATCTGTCCCACTACAAATACAATAGTCCCACTACAATAGATATGTCCCACCACAATACTATATGTTCCCCTACATATGATAGTCCCACCACAATATGATATGTCCTGCCACCACATACAATATGTCCCACTTCAATATGATATGTCCACCACAATACGTATGTCCTCACCACAATACGATTTGTCCCACTACAATATGATATGTTCCACTACAATACAATATGTCCCACTAAACCAAATAATGATCTGTCCACTACAATACAATATGTCCACACAATACGATATGTCCCCACCCATACGATATTCGCCACTACAATACAATATGTCCCACTACTAATATGATATGTCCCACTACAATATGATATGTCCCACTAAATACAATTATGTGTGCCCACTACAATATGATCTGTCCCATACAATATGATATGTCCCACCACTACAATATGTATGTCCCACTACATGAATATGTCCCACTACAATATATATGTCCCACTACAATATGATAGGCCCACTACCATACGATATGTCCGCACTACAATAGATAATGTCCCACCACAATACATAATGTCCCACTACATAAATATGCCCACTACAATATGATATGTCCCACCACTACGATATGTCCCCACTACAATATGATATGTCCCCACTTACAAATACAATATGTCCTACCCCCTATGCTAACGATATGTTCCCCCACCACAATACGAGATGTCCCACTACATATGATATGTCCCACGACATACGATATGTCCCACTACAATAACGAGATGTTCCCACCTACAATACAATATGTCCCACCACAATACGATATGTCCCACTACATACATATGTCCCACTACATACAATATGTCCCCCACAATACGAGTATGTCCCACCATACTACAATATGTTCCCACTACAATAAAATACTGTATGTCCCACTACAATACGATATTCCCACTACAATACAATACTTATGTTCCCACTACAATACAATATTTCCCCTAGCAATACGATAATATTTCCCACTAACAATACATACTGTTGCCCACTACAATACATATGTCCCACTAACAATACATCCCACTATAAAACCATATGTCCCACCACGATATTTCCACTACGTACAACTATGTTCCCCGCCTACAGTACAATATGTCCCACTACAATACAATTGTCCACTACAATACGATATGTCCCACTACAATATGATATGTCCCACCACATAGGAATATGTCCCACACAATACAATATGTCCCACTACAATATGATATGTTCCCCACTACAATACGATATGTCCCCCACCACAATACAATATGCCCACCACAATCCAATGTCCCACTACAATACGATATGTCCACACAATACAAATAATGTCCACACAAGACAAGATGTTCCCCCTAAAACACTATGTCCTCACTACAATATGATTGTCCCACCACATACGATATTTCCCACCACAATAGGATATGTCCCACCACAATCGATATTTCCCCCGACAATCAATATGTCCCACTACAATTGAATGTTCCCCCCTACATACGATATGTCCCACCACAATAGGATATTTCCCACTAAAAATATGATATGTCCCCACTACAATACGATATGTCCCACCACAAATAGAGATATGTCCCATCTAACAAACAATTTCCCACCAATATGATATGTCCACTACAATACGATATGTCCCCCTAACAAATACAATATGTCCTACTACAATACAATTTTGTCCCATACAATATTATATGTCCCACTCACAATACCATATGTCCCAGCTACATCAATATTCCGCACGACAATATGATATGGTCCCACCACAAATACATATGTCCCACTACAATACAATATTTCCCCTACAATACAAATAAGTCCCACTACAATATGAAATATGTCCCCACTACTACATACGATATGTTCCACTACAATACGAATATGTCCCTACAATACAATTGTCCCACTACCATACAATAATTTCCCACTACAATATGATATTCCCCTACAATACGATATGGTTCCACTACAAACAATTTTCCCCTACAATACAATACTGTCCACTACCAATACAATAATGTCCCACTACAATATGATATGTCCCAACCACAATCGATTATGTTCCCCACTAAAAAGGTTCCATTCAATATTCCCTGCTACAATACATCACTATGATATTGTCCCAGTACGATACAAATATGTCCCACTACAAAAGTATCCAGTATAATACACCCCGGCTAACTAATCTGTCCCCAGTACACTATGTCCAACTGAATATGCTACCACTATAGCTGGCAGCTGATACGATACTTCCCACTATATACATCCCACTTTCTACATACGTCCCACTAGAGTATTTCGCACTACAATACCCTCCCACTCAGCATTTTAAGATCTACTAACGTCTAGATCTCTGACTTACATGGGTTTTACGGAAGAAAAAAAAGTGTGAATTCTTACAAATTTTCCTCTGTAAATAACCTTCCTAATATAGCTGCTTACGCGAATTTTAATTAAAAAGATTCGATTAAATGTAATATGCTGCGTGAATTTTATGGATACCCACCTGGAAGTCTATTATGAAGGTGTTTCAAAAACCCTTCTATATCCAGAGCAAATAACAAACTAATTATTATATATCCATAGGTAATACATTTTATATATCCAGAGTGTAGATACATTATTATACATCCAGAGGTAGGATAACATTATTATTATCCAGAAGTATATCATTATTTTATATAATATATCTATATATATAATAGTATATATATACTGCATGGTATTTGCAGTCCTATAATGGTGGATCATTCGCTATCTGGTTAAAGGGTATATAAACAGTTACAATTAAAGTACAAGTAACACCTTCAATTACAGGAAAGTCCTTGTAGTTTACCTACCACCGCCCCCCTCCCCCGTTCAGTTATCTCAGACATGCTCAGTGTGGGGCAAGAGAGAAATTCTTCCAATGAGATATTACCGCTGGCCATATCAACCTTATTTTTTTTAACAGGAATCACATAGAAAGACAATTTTGCAAGTTTCTGACCTGTAAGCCAGGGAGCATTTTTGTTTCAAACTAACTTACCCTTTAATTATGGGTATAGACAGTTGGTGTTGTGATTTACCCTTCTAAATAACCATCAGGGTCTTTTGATTTACTGTGCTGTGCTATTTTTGTGGTAAAAATAAAGCGATTCTCCTCATTCCTGTTGTCATCAAAGAAAAAGACAGAACATTTTAAAAGACCAACAATTAGGTCTTGCTTGTTTTTGTCCTCCATAGCCCACCGTCTCCTTTTATTTTGGGAAGCTCTAATGGAACGATAAATAATAAACACATAGCGATAATAACCATCTGGACAAATTCTAACGTTCCTACCATATCACAAGCTGTTTTTTACCCATCCGATGCCTTTAGATGGGGGATTCGTATCAAAATAAAAAATGTGTCCATCTCAGGCGTGTAAGTGATGTTTGGCAGAGGAAGCAGAAACAGCGAACCATAAACACATCGTTTTTTTATTGTTCCACGTAACGGCGCAGTCGCTCGTGTCAAGTAAAATAAAGTCACAAAACTGGGATTGACATATGCCTAATGTCCTTTATTTTGGTCTGAAATTTTCCCCCCTTTGCTGTGTCTTGGTCTCCCCCGGTTGGTTTTCACAGATATGCTAAAACTATGGTCACTTTCCAATGTCCGTCCTCCCTATATATCACTATGGATGTTCCGTTCGTCGGATCGAAAATCGTATCCGCCACGGAAGTTGTCCCGGATTTTCCGCCTTCTGAACTCGACAACCGCGGAATTCTGATTTTCTTCGAAAATTTTCGAAATTCCATATTTTTCATATTTTCGGAAATACGTTTTTTCGAAAAATTTCGAACTTAACGAGGATTCTCGTTTGTCAAAATTACGTATTTTCGAAAATTTTCGAATTACTAGGATTACCTACTCCCTATTTTCGAAATTATGCTGTTCTTGTAATTTTTTTTTTAAATTTTCGACTACGTATTTCCGAACCTTCGAAATACGAGAAATCCTCATAATTCGAGGATATTTTTCATTTTAATGGTTCCGCTCGCCGTTTTTCGAAATTTTCGGATTTGCGAAGTTCGGACATCTCTATATCTCACGTCCTTCTGATACTCCCCTGATAGGCTGCGAGTGCTAGACTGTCTTACAGGGAATGTCGATATTCTGGTGCTTCAATGGCAATATAAGTTGCGAAAAAACCCACTCTCACCCTATGTACTAATGCGGTTAGCAAGGCTTCGCCCTTTTGCACGTTTGCGGCATTTTGATTTCTGGAGCCCGCGCAATCACGTCTTGATGTTTTAAGCACCTTTTAAATGATCCCTTAGGCTGAGGCCACACTACAAACCGGCCGGTTATGTACTGACAACATGTGCGCGAAGGCTGTTGCGTTTTCCCTTTGCCTGTGATTGGCAGTGATGCGATTCACAATTGACCTGCACGACTCTCCATCATTTCTCGCACAATAGCAACTGGAAGTGCGTGAGAAACTCGTTAGCGTGCCTAGCCCCTTAACGGTCCAATAACATCGGGTCGGTTGTGATAGGGCAATATATTGTGTTTTTTTTTTGCCCTTTAATGGTACTGCTTTGTGTCCGGGCTGATGCGAACGGAATAGACGAATTTTTAAAGCGTGGCGTCAGTTATCTGTTCACTGCCTGTATAGTAGGAAAATAATACCTTCTACATCCTAAAAAGGAAACCTCATCGGATTTCTAATTCCCCTTGAAATAACGGAGTTCGGCCAAACAAATCTCTGTTCCAAACCACACATTCGCTAACAAATTGTCATCATCCTAACATTAATCTCATGGGTGCAACACAGATCTGAGAAATAATTGTCCGTTACATTGCGCCGCCCCTGGTTAAGTAGCGGAACAATAACTTATTTTAATTAGTGCGATTTCCTGGTGTCGGGGTGCTTCGGCGCGTGGACACAGATAATTAGAATCTGTCGATGGGAATTAACCTTTTTCTTGCTCCTCTCATATGGAGAATTCAATATCAACACTCTCCCTGGTCTATTTAATAACGTGTGAGCAGCGCGTTTGACAAGGTATTGGAATACCCTAGTGCTGCCTTGTTAACTGCAAACCAACAACCCAGTCATAATATCATTACTCATTAACATACTGGTCGATAGAGTGCATTCACCACGGCGTTGCCTGGGGCGTTTTAAACACTTTTAAAGGGACCTAATTAAACCAGCACTATTAAATACGCAATCGGGAATAGATTTTTTCACATCTGTTTTTATGTTACACTTACAATCTGTTGGGACGAAGTTAACATAATAACACAGAAGGAATGTTGGCCCATATGGATAGAGGGTCCTAGGTTTAAAATGATTAAGCTGTCTGAACAGCTAACTTTGCTGTGCTGTGTCTTTAGTAATTTGGCAACTCCTTCACGTTTTTGTTCTATTGTATTAGGAAGATGTGGTACTATTTTAAATAGTATTTGGTATATATAAGTGTTTACTATTAAAGGGGGAATGTTGGAAGGGTATGTGTTTCTATAAGTGTAACTATTAAAGGGGGAATGTTGGAGGGTATTTGTTTCTATAGGTGTAAACATGAAAGGGGAGTTGGAGGGTATTGTTTCTATAAGTGTAACTATTAAAGTGTGGAATGTTTGGAGGGTATGTGTTTTCTATAAGTGTAACTATTAAAGTGGGAATTTGGCGGTTATGTTGTTTCTATAAGTTTAAAATAGTTAAGGAGGAATGTTGGAAGGGGAATGTGTTTAGCTATAGTGTAACTCTTAAAGGGGGGATGATGGAGGGTATGTGTGTTCTATAAGGTGTATCTATTTAAAGGGGACAATGTTTGGAGGGTATGTGTTTCTATTAGTGTCCTATTAAAGGTGGAATGTTGGCGGGTATGTGTGTTCTATAATGTAACGTATTTAAAGGGGAGATGTTGGAGGATATGTGTTTCTATATTGTAACTATTAAAGGTGAATGTTGGAGGGTATGTGGTTTTCTATAGTGTAACTATTAAAGTGTGAATGTTGGAGGGTATGTGTTTCTATAAGTGTAACTATTTAAGGAGGGAATGTTGGAGGGTTTTGGTATCTATAAAGTGTAACTATTAAAGGGGGGATATGGAGTGTATTGTTTTTCTTCCTATAATGTATCTATTAAAGGGTGAAAGTTTGGAGGGTATGTGTTTTCTATTAGTGTACTATTAAGGGGGAAATGTTTGAATGTATGTTTTTCTATAACTTGTAACTTTAATGGGAATTGTTGGAGCGTATGTGTATCTATAAGTGTAACTATTAAAGGGGAATGTTGAGGGATTGGGTATCTATAGTGTACATTAAAGGGGTAATGTTGATGGTAGGTGTTTCTACTAAAGTGTAATTATTAAAAGGGGAATGGTGGAGGTCTGTGTTTCTATAATTTAATTATTAAAGGTTAATGTGGGGAGGGATGTGTTCATAAAGTGTTACTATTAAGGTAAGGTTGGAGGGTATGTGTATCTATAAGTGTAACTAGTCAGGGGGAATGTTGAAGGGTGGTGGTTCTATAAGTGTAATTATTACGGGGGAAATGTTGGAGGTATGTGTTTCTATAAGTGTAACTATTACAGGGGTATGTTAGAGGGTATGTGTACTATAAGTGTACTATTAAGGTGGAATGTTGGAGGGTAGGTTCTCTTTAAGTGTAACTATTACGGGGGAATGTTTGGAGGGTATGTGTCTATAACATTGTAACTATTAAGGGAATGTTTTGAGGGTTGTGTATCTATAAGTGTAACTATTAAAGGGGGAAGGTTGGAGGTATGTTGTTTCTATAGTGTAACTAATAAAGGGGGAAATGTTTGGAGGGTATTTGTTACTATAAGTGTAAACTATTAAGGGGAAATGTTGGGGGTATGTGGTTTCTATAAGTGTAACTATTAGGGGGACATTTGAGGGTTGTGAATCATAAGTGTAACTATTAAAGGGTATGTTGGAGGGTATGTTGTTTCTAAGTGTAACTATTAAAAGGTGGGGTTGTTGGGATGGTAATGTTTTTCCCTATAAGTTTAACTATTAAAGGTGTAATATTGGAGGTGTACGTGTAATCTAAGTGTAACGATTAAAGGGGGAATGTTTGGAGGTATGTTTTCTATAAGTGTAACTATTAAGGGGGAATGTTGGAGGGTAATGTTTATCTATAAGTGTAACTATTAAGGTGAATGTTGGAGGGTAATGTGTTTCTATAAGTGTAACATTAAGGGGGGATGTTGGAGGGTACAATGTGTTTCTATAATTGTAACTATTAAAGGGGTAATGTTGAGGGTACGTGTAACTATAAGTTAACTATTAAAGGGGGAATGTTGGAGGGTATGTGGGTGTTGGGGGGGGGGTTTGGTTCTATAAGTGTAACTATTAAGGGGGGTGTTGGAGTGTAATGTGTATGTATAAGTTAACTATTAAAGGGGGTGAATGTTGTAGGGTATGTGTTTCTAATAGTGGTAACTATTAAAGGGGGATGTTGTGAGGGTAGTGTATGTATAAGTGTAACTATTAAAGCGGCATGTTTGGAGGTATGTGTTTTCTATAAGTGTAACTATTAAAGGGGGGTTTGGAGGGTATGTGTCTGTAAAGTGTAAAAAACTATTAAAGGGGAGTGTTGAATGGATGTGTTTCTATAATTTGTATTAAAGGGGGATGTTGGAGGGTATGTGTAATGTATAAGTGTAAACTATTAAAGGTGGAATGTTGGAAGTATGTGTTTCTATAAGTGGTAACTATTAAAGGGGGAATGTTGGAGGTATGTGTATCGATAGTGTAACCCCCCGCTATTTTTTTTTTTAAAGGGGGAATGTTGGAAGGGTATGTTGTTTCTAGAAGGTAACTATTAAAGGGGGAATGTTGGAAGGTATGTGTTTCTATAGTGTACTACATAAAGGGGGAATGGTTGAGGGTATGTGGATCTATACGTGGAACTATTAAGTGGTGAATGTTGGAGGGTATTGGTTTCTATAAGTGTAACTATTAAAGGGGAATGTTGGAGGTATGTGTTTCTATAGTAACTATTAAAGGTAATGTGGGAGTGTATGTGTATCTATAAGTTACTATTAAATTGTAATGTTGGAGTAATGTGTATCTATAGTGTAACTATTAAAAGGGGGAATTTTGGAGGGTATGTGTATCTAGAAGTGTAACTATGAAAGGGAATGTTAGGGTTATGGTGTAATCTATAAGTGTAACTATTAACGAGGGAATGTTGGAGGGTAATGTGTATCTATAAGTGTAAACTATTCAAGGGGTAATGTTGGAGGGTATGTGATACTCTATAAGTGTACTATTAAAGGGGAATGTTGGAGGCGTATGTGTATATATAAGTGTAACTATAAAGGGGGTAATGTTTGAGGTATGTGTTTCTATAAGTGTAACTAATAAAGGGGCTGTTGGGGGTATGTTATCTTAAAGTGTAACTATTAAGGGTAATGTTGGCGGGTATGTTGTTTCTATCAGTGTAATAACTTTAAAGGGGGATGTTGGGTATGTTGTTTCTTATAAGTGTGAACTATTAAAGGGGAGACGTTGGAGGTATGGTATCATAAGTGTAACTATTAAAGGGAATGTTGGAGGGTATGTGGTTTTTCGATAATTGTAACTATTAAAGGGGAGATGTTGGAGGGTATGTGTTCTCTATAAGTGTAAACTATTAAAGGGGGACTTTTGAGGTTATGTGTTTTCTAGTACAAGTGTAACTATTAAAGGGGCCATGTTGGAGGATGTATGTGTATCTATAATTGTACTATTAAAGGTTAGAATGTTGGATGGTCCTGTGTGAATCTATAGTCGTTACCTACTTAGGGGGAATATGGAGGGTATGTGTCTCTAAGTGTCCCCTCTTCACGGGGGACATCTTGGAGGGTATGTTTGTTTATCTATCGAGTGTCACTCTACAGGGGGTGCCTTTTTGCGGGTATGTGTATCTATAAGTGTAACTAATAAAGGGGGGATGTTGGAGTGTTGTGCTTTTCTTCTATAATTGTAACTAAACTTAAACGGGGAATTTTTGGAGGGTATGTGTATCTATACGACGTGGGTCACTCTTAAGGGGGAATCTTGGCGGGTAGCTTTGTTTCTTCCGTGTAACTATTAAAACAAGGGGGAATTTTGGAGGGTAATGTTTATCTATAAGTGTAACTATTACAGGGGGGATGTGGAGGGTATGTGTCATCTATCAGTTTAACTATTACTGGGGTAATATTGGAGGTTATGTGGTCTCCTCAAGTGTAACTATTAGGGGGAATATTGGAGGGATAATTGTATCTCTAAGTGTAACTATAAAAAGGGGTTATGTTGGAAGGGTACTTTATCTATAAGTGTACCTAATACCAGGGGAATTTGGCGGGTATTTGTACTATATAGTGTAACTATTAAAGGAGGGGGAATATTGGAAGGGTATTTGTGTCTATAATTTAACTATTAAAGGGGAATGTTGAGGGTATTTGTTCTATAGTGTAATATTAAAGGGGAATGTTGGAGGGTAGTGTATCTATAAGTGTAACTATTAGAGGGGTATGTGAGGTATCTTTATCTATAATTTAACTATTAAAGGGGAATTTTGATTGGGGGTATGTGGGTATCTATAGTGTAACTATTAAAGGGGGAATATTGGAGAGCATGTAGAATAAACCTGTGCCTACGATTTTAAATTGCAATGCAATTTCCCCATAAGAATGGCGTGTTTTCAGCCTGTTCCTGAACTACACAATGTAAAGATTATTACTATACAGAAACCAATCCCAAATACGTTTATACAGTTTTTATCATCGCCGGCTTTTTTTAATTGAACCAAGAATGAAAATACACTTTTGTTTTTGTCTGAAATCCTTTTTATATGATCCTTTGATTTAACTAATGAAGTTTTTTTTGGTCAATATAAATAAATTCACCTTTTTCTTTTATTGACTTAAAATTCGATTTTTCCTGCTGAAATCCCGTTGTTTGTAGTCTCAAAAACCACAGATAGGCCAAGAATAGGGGAAACCGAATTCCATATGTTTTAGAATTTACGGCAAACAACTATTGGTTGGATATGATGTTTGGGTTTAATAATCCTGACGGCCATAAAAATACTTCTCCTCCTAGGTTCAGGGTAACGATCCAACTCCGTCCCCCTTGTTAACAAATTTCCAGGGAATTGGAACCTTCGACCCACTGGACAGAAAAAACGTTTCGTTCCACAACATTATATTTTATAAACCGTTTACAATTACGATGGGAACGAACGGCCAAAAATACCTGCGAAACGCGCACAGTATTATTAAGGGGGTCTTGTTTGAAAACTGTTCAATCTAATTAAACGATACACTACCCTTAAATAAACGATCTTCCATCACAGGCTTTGCTACACGACATACTTGGCGATTTGTCGTTGTAGTAACGTGTATGAAAAGCAACCAACGTGTTTCCTTTTCAACGCAGTTGGATTTCGAATTGGATTTATGACATTTCCCATTAACTATTTAATTCACTTGAGAATGAACACAGTGGAGAACTATAACGAACGCAACAATGTGGCAATAATCCTAGGAAATAGTCAATAGGGGCGTATTTAATAAGAGGGGCTTGTGCTGGTCATGTCACTGCAACCAATTGATGTTACCACTTTACTGGTCCCCGGCAGTTAGCAAACATTTGATTGCATTCTGATTGGCTGACCCGTCTCCATCAACTTCTTAGGTTTTAACCCCGAAAGCCAACAACAATTATCCGTTAAGTGCGTGACTTTCTTTTTGCATTGATGGGTAAGAAACCCACAGTTCTGGAATGAAGGGGTTTAATATCCCTGGACGTATTAACCCTAATTGATACTTAACATCATGTGTCCAGAAAAAAATGATTATTGCTATTCCTGCAATTCAATGTGTTTCCACAGACCACAAGTGATTACCCCCGAATGGTTTTTTACAAAATAAACTCTTTAAATGAATGCGAAGGGTTTTTTCCCACCTTGGCCTTGCTATGAAGATTACACAATAAACAGAAAATATCAACAGTTTGTGCCACGTGTTTGACATACTGCCTTACGATACAAGGATCGTACCCTCATACTGTACTGTCTAAGGGAAACAATATGGCAGCTCCCACCCATATGTATAAATATAAATATACAGAGAAGGAATGTTCTGTACACACAATAAGCTATACCCTCATACTGTACTGTCTAAGGGAAACAATATGGCAGCTCCCACCCATATGTATAAATATAAATATACAGAGAAGGAATGTTCTGTACACACAATAAGCTATACCATAATACAGTACTGTCTAAGGGAAACAATATATAAATATATTTATATATATATTCTTAAGTAAAAAATTAAATACAATTTAATACATCGGTTATCTGTATAATTACACTTATACCCTTGTTTGTATATCTGTATTTTATAATGTACAGCGCTGTGTACCCAAGTAGCACTTTATAAATAAAATTATATACCGTATGTAATATGGGAGTCTCAAACATTTGATCTACACCAGGGATCGATATGGCAGCTCCCATCCACATGTTCAGTACTGTTTGGGGATCAGTATGGCAGCTCCCACCTACATGTTCAGTACTGTTTGGGGATCAGTATGGCAGCTCCCACCTACATGTTCAGTACTGTTTGGGGATCAGTATGGCAGCTCCCACCCACATGTTCGGTACTGTTTGGGGATCAGTATGGCAGCTCCCACCCACATGTTCAGTACTGTTTGGGGATCAGCATGGCAGCTCCCACCCACATGTTCAGTACTGGTTGGGGGATCGATATGGCAGCTCCCACCCACATGTTCAGTAATGTTTGGAGATCAGTATGGCAGCTCCCACCCACATGTTCAGTACTATTTGGGGATCAGTATGGCAGCTCCCACCCACATGTTCAGTAGTTTGGGGGATCGATATGGCAGCTCCCACCCACATGTTCAGTACTGTTTGGAGATCAGTATGGCAGCTCCCACCCACATGTTCAGTGCTGTTTGGGGATCAGTATGGTAGCTCCCACCCACATGTTCGGTACTGTTTGGGGATCAGTATGGCAGCTCCCACTGACAGGAATACTGAGTAACTACCTGTAACTTACCGCTCCTTTTCAGACTGTTCATCCGCAGCACCAGGTCCCGGATTCTCTCCGACCAGCTCCCCGCAGCCATCTCTGTCCACAGTACAAGGCGCCATATTGGTACACCTGCTACCAACCGGAAATATAGCTCTATTGTATAGGAAATGACGCCATATTTCTACACCCAGAAGGACTGACTACTTCACTGTACATTAGGGGCTGTGATATTCAGTTCTCACGCAAGGTGGCGCTGTGCGTTAAATGGGCCTTTGATTGACGTGCAACTCCAACCGGCCATTACTTAAAGGGGAAGGTTGACCTGTTTGCTATGATCCTATACCTGGGTCCAGGTAGGCAATGAGGATAATTGTGTAACTGGTAACCTGTGGATGGTGTTAGACTACAGCTCCCAGCATCCTCCATCAGCTGGCAGTATAAATAAAGCTCCCCCTGTAATGGATTGTGCCCTCCCTATAGACCTGGGTGAACCCCCCATGGGGTCAAACACAAAAGCAACAACTTTGAAAAAATATTTCTCCTTTATTAAATAACACAAACCAGGAGAGAAAAGGGTTGTTAAAGGGGCTGTCGGGGAGTTGTTAAAGGGGCGGGGGGTTGTTAAAGGGACGGTAAAGGTTGATAAAGGGGCTGTGGGGGGGAGGTTGTTAAAGGGGGGAAAGGTTGTTAAAGGGGCTGTCGGGGAGTTGTTAAAGGGGTCATCCATAACATGTTGTAACTGATAACCCTGTATAAACACAGACCACAGGCTCTGTCCCCTAGGCCATTTGTTATTGTCATAGGTTTTCAATAAATGACTCTCTGAACTCAACGGACCCCCGCGTCTTCTCGTTGCAGACAAAACTTTTTGATGCTCAATGCTCATCGAATCGCGCGGCAATGAAAATGTTTATTTCTTTAAATCATGTAGGAAAATTGGTCCTTTGTTAACTGAAACCTTTATGTCCTTTACAATAAATCGCTATAGAATACAACGGACCCCTGGACTCATGGCCGCCAGGGATGGAAATAAAAGGAAATACAAAAGATTTTCTATAACAATGGATGGAAGAACAATGTGATTTACATCAAAGAATTAAAAAAAATGGTCAATGTAACACACATGTAAATGGCAGGGAATGTTCTGTGCACACAGTAAATCTAATACTACACAACTGTCCAAAAAAGGGACACAATTATGCAGCTCCCACCCATATGTATCAATAAATAAATACAGAGAGGAATGTTCTGTACATACAACTACGCTATAAACCCTGCATACTATTATACTGTCCGAAGGAAACAATATGGCAAGCTCCCACCCATATGTTAAATATAAATATACAGAGAATGGAAATTTCTGTATCACCACAAATAGCTCCCTAATAACCCTCATACTGTACTTCTAAGGGAACAATATGGGCGCTCCCCAACCCATATGTATAAATTATACAGAGAAGGAAGTTCTGCTACCCACAATAAGCTAATAAAAATAACAAACCCTCATACTGTACTGTCTAAGGAACAATATGCAGCTCTCCACCCATATTGTATAAATATAAATATACGAGAGAAGGAATGTTCTGTACACAATACTATATACCCTCATACTGTACTGTTAAGGGGAAACATATTGCAGCCTCCCACCCATATTTTATAAATATAATAAACAGAAAGGAATGTTCTGTACATACAAATAAGCTATACCCTCATACTGTACTGTCTAGGGAACAATATGGCAGCTCTCCCACCCATATGGTATAATATAAATATACAGAGAAGGAATGTTTCTGACACACAATAACTATACCCTCATACGGTACTGTCTAAGGGAAACAATATGCAGCTCCCACCATATGTATAAATAATAAATATAACAGGAAGGATGTTCTGTAACAACAATAAATTATACCCCTCATACTGTACTGTCTAAGGGAAAACAATATTGGCAGCTCCCACCCATATTGTAAAATATAAATATACAGAAGAATGGTTCTGTACATACACAATAAGCTTACCCTCATACTGTACTGTCTAAGGAAAACAAATATGGCAGCTCCACCATATGTATAATAAAATATACAAGAAGGAATGTTCTGTACACACAAATAATATAACCCTCATACTGTACTGTCTAAGGGAAACAATATGGCAGCTCCACCCTATGTATAAATATACAGAAAGAAATGTTCTGTAACAACATAACTATACCCTCAACTGTACTGTTAAGGGAAACAATATGCGCTCCCACCTCTGTATAAATATAAATACAGAGAAGGAATGTCTGTACAATACAATAAGCTATACCCTCATACTGTACTGTCTAAGGGAAAACAATATGGCAGCTCCCACCCATAGTATAAATATACAGAGAGGAAGTTTCGTTACAACAATACAATAAGCTATACCCCATAACTGTACTGTCTAAGGGAAAAATTGGCAGCTCCCACCCATATGTATAAATATACAAGAAAGGAATGTTCTGTACACAACAATAAGCTATACCTCATACTGTACTGTCTAGGGAAACAAATGGGGCAGCTCCCACCAATATGTATAAATATACATAGAAAGGAATGTTCTGTACACAAATAACTCTACCCTCATACTGTACTGTCCTAAGGGAAAACTAATGGCAGCTCCCACCATATGTATAATATAAATTATAGAGAAGGAATGTTTCTGTACACACAATAAGCTAAACCCTCATACTGTACTGTCTAAGGGAAAAACAATATGGCAGCATGCCCCACCCATATGTATAAATATAATATACAGAGAAGGATGTTCTGTACACAACAATAACAATAACCCTCATACTGTACTGTCTAAGGGAACCAACTTGGCACTCCCACCATATTATAAATATACAGAGAAGGAATGTTCTGTACACACAATAAGCTATACCCTCATACTGTAACTGTCTAAGGGAAACAAATTGGCAGCTCCCACCATATGTATAAATATAAATTACATGAGAAGGAATGTTCTGTACATACAATAAGCTATACCCTCATCTGTACGTCTAAGGAAAAATATGGCAGCTCCCACCCATATGTATAAATATAAAATCAAGAGAAGGAATGTTTCTGTAATACAATAACTCTATAAAAAACCCTCATACTGTACTGTCTAGGAACACACTATGGCGCTTCCCACCCATATGTATACATTGATAATAAACAGAGAAGGAATGGTTCTGGTTACACTACAATAAGCTAACCCTCATATGTACTGTCTAGTGGAAACAATATGGCAAGCTCCCACCCATATGTATAAAGATATACAGAGAAGGAATGTTCTGTACATACAATAACTAAAAGACCCTCATGGAACTTGTCTAAAGAAACACGTATGCAGCTCCCCCCAATTAGTATAAATAGGTACAGAGAAGGAATTTTCTGTACTACAATAAGCCTAATACCCTCATTACTGTACTGTCTAAGGGAAACACTAAGGTCAGCTCCCACCCATATGTATAATTAGTAAGACAGAGAAGGACTGTTCTGTACATACAATAAGCTTAAAATACCTCTACTGGTACTTGTCTAGTGAAAACAATGGCAGCTCCCACCCATATGTATACAATATAACTATATCAGAAAGAAGGGATGTTCTGTACATACAATAAGCTATACCCTCATACTGTACTGTCTAAAGGAAACAATATGGCAGCTCCCACCTATATGTATAAATATAAATATACAGAGAAGGAATGTTCTGTACATACAATAAGTTATATCCCTGATACTGTACTGTCTAAGGGAAACACTATGGCAGCTCCCACCCATATGTATAAATATAAATATACAGAGAAGG
>CM033470.1:3619186-3651201 GCA_019447015.1 Hymenochirus boettgeri
TACCCAGTGTCACTATATAAATCAACATTACGTACATACTGTATAATCTGTATTGTTATAATGTACAGCACTGTGTCCCCAAGTGGCGCTATTAAATAACCATATACGTCATACTGTCATATCTGTCATTGTTCATATATGTACAGCGCTGCGTACCCAAGTGCGCTTAATAAATAAACATACTTACATACTGTATAATCTGTATTGTTTATAATGTACAGCACTGCGTCCCCAAGTGGCGCATATAAATAACATATCGTACATACTGTATAATCTGTATTGTTATAATGTAAAGCGCTGTGTACCCAAGTGGCACTATATAAATAAACATATACGTACATACTGTATAATCTGTATTGTTATAATTACAGCACTCGCGTCCCCAAGTGCCGCTATATAAATAAACATATACGTACATACGGTATACTCTTGTATTGTTATAATGTACGCCCTGCGTCCCAAGTGGCGCTATCTATACATAACATATACGTACATACTGTATATCTGTATTGTTATAATGTACAGCGCTGTGTACCCAAGTGGCGCTATATAAACATATACATACATAACTGTATAATCTGTATTGTTATAATGTACACGCTGTGTACCCAGTGGCACTATAATCAACTAAACATATACATACCTACTGTAATCTGTATTGTTATAATGTACTGCACTGCGTCCCCAAGTGGCGCTATATAAATAAACATATACGTACATACTGTATATCTGTATTGTTATAATGTACAGCGCTGCGTCCCCAAGTTGGCGCTATATAATAAAACTACGTACATACTGATAATCTGTATGTTATAATGTACAGCGCTGCGTACCCAAGTGGCGCTTATATGAAATAACATATACGTACATACTGTATAATCTGTATTGGTTTAAAATTTCAGCACTGCGTACCCAAGTGGCGCTATATAAATAAACATATACTTACATACTGTATAATCTGTATTGTTATAATGTAAGCGCTGCGTACCCAGTTTGCGCTATATAAATAAACATATCTACGCATACTGTATAATCTGTATTGGTTATAATGTACAGCGCTGTGTCCCCAAGTGGCGCTTAATAAATAAACATATACATGCATACTGTAATAATCTGTATTGTTATAATGTACAGCGCTGTGTACCCAGTGGCGCTATATAATAAACATATACATGCATACTGTACTAATCTGTATTGTTATAATGTACAGCGCTGTGTACCCAAGTGGCGCTATATAAATAAACATACATACATACCTGTATAATGTTATTGTTATAATGTACAGCGTTGTGTAACCCAAGTGGCGCTATATAAATAAACATATACTACATACTGTAAATCTGTATTGTTATAATGTACAGCGCGTGTGTACCCAAGTGGCACTAATATAAATAACAATACATCATATGTATAATCTGTATTGTTATATGTACAGCGCTGCGTCCCAAGTGGCCCCTATATAATAACATATACATATATACTGTATGATCTTTTGTTTATAATGTACATCGCTGTGTACCCAAGTGGCGCTATATAAATAACATCTACATACATCCGTATAATCTGTATTGTTATAATTACAGCGCTGTGTACCCAAGTGGCGCTATATAAATAAACATATACATACATACTGTATAATCTGTATTGTTTATAATGTACACCGCTGTGTACCCAAGTGGCGCTATATAAATAACATATACATACATACTGTATAATCTTGTATTGTTATAATGTACAGCGCTGTTCCCCAAGTGGCGCCCTTTATAAATTAAAGTGTACATACATACATACATACAAACACACATACATACTACATACATACATACACATACATACATACATACATACATACATACATCAATACACACACATACTAACATCAATAATACTACATACAACATCATACATACACACAGCATACATACATACATACATACATACATACCTACATAAAAACTTATTACTTATTTTTATTTATCTCTCATACATCAATACACAAAACACATAATTCATCAAAATTGCTAACATATATTTCAATGTATATGCATACATTGCTAAATATATAGAAAATAAATACAGATTCTGTCAATCCGGACCCCCGTTGAGAAACGCTGATATGTCATATATTAATGGGGTCTAACAGATTACAAATATAAATCAAGTGTAACATATAACATGTTTTATGAAATGAATAGAAAACAAACCTTTTAGTATCTGTACTACTAAGGCACTGTTGCTCTTTTTGCGGTTATTAAAATGAATGTTTATCTTTTTTTTTTTTACTTCCCCTTTCACTTTAATGTACAAAGACTGCACCAAGAAAAGACTTCAACACGAAAATCTTTTCAGTTTAAAAACATTAAAAAAATCAAAAACCCGAGTCAGGTGCCCACTAAGGGAGCAGTGAATTAATCTTCGCCTTCATGGCGTCTTTATTTGGTTTTGGTTTTATAGCGAAATGCAATTCTTAACAATAAAAAGAGCGACTCTTGGAACGCGTTTGTAAAACGTACGATTATTACTATTCCTGCGCTAAGGAAAGGAACAATGGCAGTGTTTCTCCGTGTATTACAGGACTAAGTATGGTCATATAGGATCTAATACTGTATAAAGAAACATTGAAGGGATCACCCTCAGACTCCAGGAATTATAAAGCCTAAACCTTTTATATACAGCCAGTCCATTTATCACCCTTTTATAAGTGACGCTTCTGTAGTACACTTACTTTAAATAGTTTGTTGCCTCTATTCCAGTAATTGTTTTTGCTCAGGCCTCTCCCCTTCTGATTAATATGACCATTTTGTGAGGACAACATGTCAGTAATCACTATGAAGCAGCACTGGAGAGGGAATTTCCCACCATGTCCTTCACACATAGCAACTGAAATCATTCCACTACAGCAAAACTTCACACAGCAAAATTTTATGATAATAAGGCACTTGATTGACACTGAAATGTAGGATGGTCTAAAGAATAGGGACAGATCAATTAATAATGCTACAGGTGTTCGTTAAGACGTATTATAATTTTCCAGCAATTGGCAATATTATAAACAAATATTTACCCAGTAACCGATAACTTTTTTTTTAAATTTAGAGGAACATAAAGAAAATTCCAGTAGTACACCAACACAAGAATCATAGCCCAGCCATGGCTATCTCTTGTTGGTCTGACTGGTCTTATAATATACAATATCCTCTAATTAATTTAGTTTGAGCTTCTTTGTACCACTTCTAATTTGCTGTCTTTTTACTTTACTCGATGATCCCAACCTCAATGTCCCAATGTGACCCTTAATCAACTTCCGGTTGTTTTTAATAGTCCTTTGCAGCATCAATAGGACCGTCACAACGGTAAAAGTCAACTTCATTATCAAAGATTTACGAAAAAAAAATAGAAATCCCTATTACACATTTCCCCAATTCTGAGCAGTAAAACATCACGGAGATCTGTTAATCACGTTGTGTAAATATACAGGCGAGGGTCTCAGGGAGGGAAAGTTTGGCAGTAGATCAATCTAACTCTAAAGTTGTTTTTTAAGTTTACTATTTTTGTTCCAGCTCCTGTTAGATTAATTGAAGAATGGAGGTGAGACTTACTCACTCCTTTACCTTCCATTCTTCGGTTAATGCAGAACAGATTGGTTCTTTTATTTAAAGTGACACTATACTTGCTCCTCCCACAGTCAGTGTCAATGAGACAATCCTCCTATCTCTTACAAAGGAAAGCAAAGAAGGGAGGGCAGACTTGGGGGAGTAGCCAGAGAAGCTAATTGGTTTTTCCCTTTAAAAACAATCCAATCATTGTCCATCTCCTTGTAGTTCACATCCCACTGGTAATCAAAGTTTTTAAGGAGAATTATACTCACCTCCCATGCTCCTCTTCCTCCACCTATTATAGTACTTAGGGTGAGGATTAACATGCTAAGTCCCCCCCCTAGATAGAGATGACCAACTGTGGGTTTATCTATTCAGCGGGTCCTTGGCACTTATTGATGCTTTGAAAATCCGATTCAACCCTATTGAATTGTCATTTTTGGAATGTTCAATAGAAACTCTTGATTTTCGAATAAAATTTTTCAATTTTTTCAAATTTGAATTTTCAAAAAAAAATTTTAAGAACATTTTTCAAAAAATCAGTTGAATCCACAGATTTTCTTCTGAATCTAAGACAGGTTCCTTTTAAAGCCGGGATTCATCCCTATCCTTAGGAACTTTACAGATCATAACTTCCCCTAACCCTCAACCCTCTTCCTTTTCTCAGCATCCCGTGTGTAGCCAATGGGGAAATCCGTTCGGGACCCATCGTATAATCATATATGCAGACGTGCAACATAGTGGCGGATTGGGTGTTAAATTCTCTTCCACACATAGATATAAAAATCATTTGGCAGTCACATCACGTACAGCTATCAGGGCATTCGGGAATCATACTGTCTTCGGTCTATTGCTCTGGCGCACCAGGGAAAAAGACCCCCCAGCTATTGCTGTGGTCCTACAGGCGCCGGTAGAACTGGGACCCCACACATGGTTCTCTATGGGATTAACCTACATATTGGACATGATCAGTGTCTGCCCTGATAGACCCACGTGTTTACCCTCCCACAATTCACCTGCTCCCTTTATATAAATTCTCTCCGCGCAGACATATCCAACAGTTTTTATTTTATGCTGAAATCTCATAAGGGAAATGCCGACTCTGTCTGAACATGGTACAATTATTCATCTGTCGTTTTCCCAAACACTGAGATAAGGAATAAGGTCTGAGTCAGTGGCATTAATTAATGATGTCTCACCTGACATATCCTGCTTCCCTCCCCATCCTGGTACTATGAGAGAATGGGAATGGTACATTTTTTTTACCTCAGAAAGATACAGCAGGTTTATTCTTTTGGTGAATTAAAGATGAACCTAGAAAATATAAATAACACAGGAAAAAAATCATGCAGGCCTTAAGCTCTGCCACACGCTGAATCCATTCACAACGCTGAATCCGTACACACGCTGATCCGTACCACACTGCTGATCCGTACACCGCTGAATCCATACACACGCTGAATCCATTTACACGCTGAATCCGTACACAACGCTGAATCCGTACACACGCTGAATCCATACACCGCTGAATCCATGTCACACGCTGAAATCCACACACGCTGAATACATTCACACGCTGAATACATTCACACGCTGAATACATTCACACGCGAATACATTCACACGCTGAATACATACACACGCTGAATCTGTACAACACGCTGAATCCGTTTCACATGCTGAATCCATTTACACGCGAATCCATACACACTCTGATCGTACACACGCTGAAATCCATTTACACGCTGAATCCATACACAGGCCTGAATCCGTACACATGCTGAATCCTTTACCACTGGGATACATACACCCTCTGAATCCGTACACACGCTGAATCCATTTACAACACATGATACGTACACACGCTGAATCCATACAACGCTGAATCCGTTCACATGCTGAATCCATTTACAACGCTGAATCCGTACACGCGCTGAATCCATTTACACGCGAATCCATACACACGCTGAATCCATTTACACACACGAATACGTACACACGCTGGATCCGTAACACACGCTGAATACGTACACACGCTGAATCCATTTACACACTGAATACGTACACACGCTGAATCCATACACACGCTGAATCCGTACACCACGCTGAATCCGTACACCCGCGTTGATTACTGTATAAAATATAAATATACAGAGAAGGAATGTTCTGTACATACACATAAGCTATACCCTCATACTGTACTGTCTAAGGAAACACTATGGCAGCTCCCACCATATGTATAAATATACAGAAGAAGGAATGTTCTGTACATACAATAAGCTATACCCTCTACTGTACTGTCTAAGGGAACAATATGGCAGCTCCCACCATATGTATAAATATAAATACAGAGAAGGAATGTTCTGTACATACATAGCTATCTATCATACTGTACTGTCTAAGGGAAACAATATGGCAGCTCCCACCCATATGTATAAATATAAAATACAGAGAAGGAATGTTCTGTACAACAATAAGCTATACCTCATACTGTACTGTCTAAGGGAACAATATGGCAGCTCCCACCCATATGTATAAATAAAATACAGAGAAGGAATGTTCTGTACATACAATAAGCTATACCCTCATACTGTACTGTCTAAGGGAACAATATGGCAGCTCCCCCATATGTATAAAATAATACAGAGAAGGAATGTTCTGTACAACAATAAGCTATACCCTCATACTGTACTGTCTAAGGGAACAATATGGCAGCTCCCACCCATATGTATAAATATAAATATACAGAGAAGGAATGTTCTGTACATTTACACACAATAAGCTATACCCTCATACTGTACTGTCTAAGGGAAACAATATGGCTGCTCCCACACATATGTATAAATATACAGAGAAGGAATGTTCTGTACACAAAATAAGCTATACCCTCATACTGTACTGTCTAAGGGAAACACTATGGCAGCTCCCACCCATATGTATAAATATACAGAGAAGGAATGTTCTGTACACACAATAAGCTATACCCTCATACTGTACTGTCTAAGGGAAACAATATGGCAGTTCCCACCCATATGTATAAATATACAGAGAAGGAATGTTCTGTACACACAATAATCTATACCCTCATACTGTACTGTCTAAGGGAAACAATATGGCAGCTCCCACCCATATGTATAAATATACAGAGAAGGAATGTTCTGTACACACAATAAGCTATACCCTCATACTGTATTGTCTAAGGGAAAAAATATGGCAGCTTCCACCCATATGTATAAATATACAGAGAAGGAATGTTCTGTACATACAATAAGCTATACCCTCATACTGTACAGACTAAGGGAAACAATATGGCAGCTCCCACCCATATGTATAAATATAAATGTTCTGTACATACAATAAGCTATACCCTCATACTGTACTGTCTAAGGGAAACACTATGACAGCTCCCACCCATATGTATAAATATAAATATACAGATAAGGAATGTTCTGTACATACAATAAGCTATACCCTCATACTGTACTGTCTAAGGGAAACAATATGGCAGCTCCCACCCATATGTATAAATATAAATATACAGAGAAGGAATGTTCTGTACATACAATAAGCTATACCCTCATACTGTACTGTCTAATGGGAAACAATATGGCAGCTCCACCCAGTATATATAAACTATACAGAGAAGAATGTTTTCTGTACAAACAATAAGCTTCTATACCCTCATACTGTACTGTCCTAAGGAAAACACTATGGCTTCCCACCCATATGTATAAAAATAAACAGAGAAGGAATGTTCTGTACATACAAATAACTATACCCTCATACTGTACTGTCTAGGGAAACAATATGGGCAAGCTCCCACCCATATGTATAAATATACAGAGAAGGAATGTTCTGTACAACAACTAAGCTAACCCTCATACTGAACTGTCTAAGAAACAATATGGCAGCTCCCCCCATTGTATAAATAATATCAGAGAAGGAATGTTCTGTACATACAATAACTAATACCCTCATACTGTACTGTCTAAGGGAAACATAGGGCAGCTCCCACCCATATGTATAAATATACAGAGAAGGAATGTTCTGTACATACAATAAGGCTATAACCTCATACGGTACTGTTAAGGAAAACATATGGCAGCTCCCACCCATATGTATAAATATACCAGAGAAAGGAATTTCTTACATACAATAAGCTATAACCCCATACTGTACTGTCTAAGGGACAATATGGCAGCTCCCACCCAATATGTATAAATATACAGAGAAGGAATGTTTCGGTACAACAATAACTATACCCCATACTGTACTGTCTAAGGGAAACAATATGGCAGCTCCCACCCATATGTATAAATATAACAGAGAAGGAATGTTCTGTAAAACAATAAGCTATACCCTCATACTGTACTGTCTAAGGGAAACAATATGGCAGTCCCACCCATATGTATAATAATACAGAGGAGAATGTTCTGTACAACAACAATAAGTCACCCTCATACTGTCTGTCTAAGGGAACACATAATTGGCACTCCCACCCATATGTATATATAATTATACAGAGAAGGAATGTTCTGTACATAACAATACTATACCCTCATATCTATCCTGTCTAATGGGAAACAATAGGCCGCTCCCACCCATATATAAATATAAATATACAGAAAGAATGTTCTGTCACACAATAAGCTATACCCTCATCCTGTACTGTCTAAGGAACCAATATGGCAGCTCCCACCATACTGTATAATATAAATACTACAGAGAGGAATGTTCTGTACAACACAATCAGCTATACCCTCATACTGTAACGGTCTAAGGAAACAAATATGCACTCCCACCCTATTTATAAATATAAATATACAGAGAAGGAATGTTCTGTACATCCAATCAGATATACCCTCATACTGTACTGTCTAAGGGAAAACATTGGCAGCTCCCACCCATATGTCATAAATCACAGGAAGGAATGTTCTGTACACACTAAGCTATACCCTCAACTGTACTGTCTAGGGAAACAATATGGGGCAAGCTTCTGCAGCAGTACTGCCATTATCCAGCCATTAACTGCAGCAGTACGAATCATGAGGACAGTACCTTGAAAATTTGTCATGATTGGAAAGGTTTGAATTGGTTGAAGTTGGGAATTCTGGGAGTTTTAGTTTTTTAAAGGTCGGAGGGCTGCGGTTTGACTTCCCCTTGTCGGCTGGGGTATTTAGGTTCCCTGTAGGATGAGGAGTTTTCAGGTGAGTGACTTAGAAAGCAATTTACTTGTCACCTGCAGACTCTTCTTATTCAAACTTAAACCTCGCTAGCGACAAGCACCCAGGTCGATGTCCGTAAAATGATCCCAACCCCCCCAATCCATAACATTATTAACGAGATCCTTGGGGCATAATCTGGGGATCGTTCTCCGGTTCCCTATTGATTTCTGCACGATTTATTAAAAGAAAATCAATTTTGGCACAGGGCCGGCGGAACGACACATCCACTTGTAACCTACCACCTTGCCACAGAGACCTCGTTACAAAGAGTCTGAAATAAATATAACGTTTACTAAAGGTTTGGGCCCTCAGGCAAGGGATTCTGGGATTGGGTGTTGAACACTAGCCTGGCACAGTGTCAAAATCTTCACTGTATTTCACCTCGGTTATAGTAGAAGGTGCGATGTTCCTTATTTATTGTTAATAATAAATATATGATAGAATTGTTTATTGACACTGGTTTAAGGTGCCACACACAATCAGCTCCACTTCCCTGGGTAACGCACAGTGAGTCATGTCTGAGGGCATGACCTAAAGATGGTCGCACTTTAATTACGAATTACAGCAGAACGTGCTTATATTCAGGCAAAAGTGTTTAAAATTCTGTTTTTTTAGTTTGTATTTCTCGTTTAAAGGGATAAAACGCTAATTATCCTGACCTTACTCTAAACAGAAACAAGCAATGGACATTTAATATCTATAACACAGGTTGAAACTGTTAAACTGGTCTGTTCAAACAGGACAACTTGTTGGTGACCCCTTCAGTCCGCATGTCTCTGTGTGAGATCTGTACTTAAATTCCAAGCAGTAACTGTCCACGGTGGTGATCTCATAACCTGAGTATTAAAACATGGTTAGCAGTAGTCAGTAAGATGATTCAATTTGTGGATATGGTTAATGTGACACATCTCTGGATCCTTGGTGTGTCTATTTACAACACAGAAGATTGGTGGGGCCTAAAGGCACAGCTATAAAAACACAAAAATTCCTGAGGAAACTAAAAAAAAGAATATAACAATTGGGTTGCTACTCACAAAATTAATTTTGTATTTTGCAGTATTGGGAGTAAAGTTGCGCTATACCAAATCCAATATCTTCTTTCTTCCAGATCGCTAAAAGACACCATACGCCGTGTAAGCATTAATATACGGTTGTGATGCTTTTTTGCGCAAATTCTAACACCAGCAAATAGCTTTAAACACAATTCTCACATCGCTCGCTCTGGGCCGCTATAAATAAACAACTGTTTTCTTGCTGAATCGAATTTGCCATTTATAAATATTACGCTCAGGGTCCATCGGATTCATCTATGTATCCTGGCGGAAACCATCCTGGACCCATCAAGAGGCTCAATAAACTCCTACAAAATCCGTGTTTTTATTCTCTGAACACGCCATCACTAAATACGTTCAACTCGAGATCTTTGATTTGCACTTAATGTCGGATCTGAATGTGCTTTGCTCGAGTTTTATTCGTAACCTGTAACAAGGCAAAAAAAAATTTTTTCGCAATGAAATTTATAATTGGAACAAAAAAAATTTGGAGAAAACAAAAAAACAGGCGATGAGTTCTAAGGGAAGAAAAAACACAGTGTGTGATATCTTTAACCCTTCGGCACCTTCGTTCCATTTCTGGATCACACCCTGTTGTGTAGCAGGCAAAATTTCGGAAGCGCACGCTGTTTTAATAGAGACCTGCAAACCCAACAGGTGACAGGCTCGTGTGTCATTTCAATTCTTTAAATTTGGACATTGCGCGACAAATACATCTCTGGGCACCAATTCGACTTCTCTTTGTGCTACATCAAGTGCGACTATTTCCAATGGCCCCCCCCGTGGGGTGAATATACGAAACGTCTTTTCCTTTTCTAATAGGGATCGCGCTAACAGAGCGGTTCCACCGTGTTAGTCCATAGAAGGTTTAGAACGGCGCGATTGTTACAGAGACGTAACACGTAGAATACCGGCTTAGCAATCTGGATTTCATTTTTAATATGTTCCCTTACCACGGGGAGCATAATTCGAAAATCCCCTGACGGTAACCTGCGAGTCTTGGAGATAGACTCCGTTGTTATTAAGAGACTGATTCTCAGTAATTCGCCGGTTTTAGTTTGGACATCGGGAAGGAAATAGATAAAAGCCTGTTGATCTGTCGGCCATGAACTCTGGTCAAAGGTCAACTGTGATTTCCAGCTATAATCCACTTTATACCTCATATGGGAGGCTTCCTAAAAACAACAGCAAAAAAAACAATAAAGATAGTCAAATTGTTAACCCATGGAATTTAAAAAAAAAAAAAGTGGGGTGAACAAAAACATGTAAGATATTAGGATTTAGAATTAGATTATGGCCACATACCAATTTGTACAGTCATGGACTCCAATGTAATGCTAAGTCTTGAAGAGGATAAAATATCTAAATATAAAACCCATATTCAATTATAAACTGATGACATAGCTAACGTTGATTATAACTGAGGAACAATAGCTAAACGTTGATTCTCACTGATGACATAGCTAACCACTGATTATAACTGATGAAATAGCTAAACCTGATTATAACTGATGACATAGCTAAAACACTGATTAGAACTGATGACGTAGCTAACACTGATTATAACTGATGACATAGCTAAACCTGATTATAACTGGATGACATAGCTACACACTTGATTATAGACGATTGACTAGCTAACACCACTGATTATAACTGATGACATAGCAAACACTGATTATAACGATGACATAGCTAAACACTGATTATAACTGGAATGACATAGCCTAAGACACTGATTATAACTGATGACATGCTAAACCGGATTATAACGATGCCGTAGCTAAACAACTTATTATAGATAACTGAGACTAGCTAAACACTGATTATAACTGGACATAGCTAAACACTGATATAACTTGGATGACATAGCTTAAACACGGATTATAACTGAATGACATAGCGAAACCTGATATAACTGATGACTGCTAACCTGATTATAACTGATGACATAGCTACCGCTGGATTATCACTGATGATCATAGCTGAATACTGATTATAACTGGAATGACATAGCTAAACACCAATTACAACATACTGATGCATAGCTAACAATGATTATAAACTGGATGACATAGCTAACACCGATTAGACTGATTACATAGCTAAACACCAATTATAACTGATGACATAGCTAAACCAAACACCGATATAACTGATGACATAGCCTAAACACTATTAAATATCTGCTGACAATAGTTCAATCACCATTCACGTTGGCTGCTAAAATTTTAACCCGCTCCGTGCTGTGGCTGCCGAAATCTTCCAGACGATACTGCAAAAAATCTGTTGAAGTAAACAGATTCATTACCAGCACCAGTGGGATAGAGAGGGTAAATTACACCGACAGTAGGGTTATGGTATTTTAGCAGATAAATAAGTGTTAAACAATTTTAAAGGGAAAAGTTCATACGGAAATAACACTTTAACAGGATTTACGCCTGAAAATGCTGCTTACAACAACTGTATCCATTGCATTTATCAATCACCAAAGCTATACCTGTGTGAGAGATACACTGTATACATATGGATAAAGCAGATGAGCATGTGTCCCACTGGGAACTGGATGTCAGGAAGTAAGATTTTACTGAACTTTTCAACCATTGTTCTTGGTAGAAATCACCTAGAAATCTTATTTTACGTCATTTTAATCAGCAGTTTCGGGGCTTAAAATAGGAACATTGCTTTCATTCCAGGGAATTGTCTTCTTTAAAATGCTTTTTGGATGTGTGGATCAGTCTACTGAAGTAATGCTGGGAGTTTGTCATTTGTCAAACATTTCCTGGGCTGCGTTGGACTCCCTGTGACCGGAGATAATATTCCCTGGTGACCCAGAGATATATTCCTGGTGACCGGCGATAAAATTCCTGGTGACCGGAGATAAAATAATTCCTGGTTACCGAGAAAAAATTTCCTGGTGACCGGAGATAACATTCCTGGTTACCGGAGATAATATTCCTGTGACCGTGGGGGAGATGAGGATTAGTTCCTGGTGACCGAGATAAAGTCCTTGTGACCGAGATAAATATTCCTGGTGACGCTGAGATAATATTCCTGGGGACCGGAGATAATATTCCTGGTTACCGGAGATAATATGTCCTGGTGACCGTAGATAATATCCCTGTGACCGAGATAATATCCCTGGTGCGCGAGAATTATATCCCTGGTGACCGGAGATTATATCCCTGGTGACCGGAGATAATATTCCTGGTGACGAGATAATATCCTGGTGACGCGGAGATAATATTCCTGTTACCGGAGAATAATATCCCTGGTGACCGAGATAATATTTCCTGGTGACCGGAAAGATAATAGTCTGGTGACCTGTAGATAATATTCCTGGTGCCGAGATAATATCCCTGGGTACCGAGATACTATCCCTGGTGGACCGAGATACTATCCCTGTTGCCGGAGATAATACCCGGGTTGACCGAGATAAATCTCCCTGGTGACATCTAGCTAATTCCCTGGTGACCGGAGATTATTCCTGGTGACCGGATATAATTGTCCTGTGACCGTAGATCATATCCTGGTGACCGGAGATAAATCCCTTGGTGAACTCGGAGATTAATATCCCTGTGACCGCGATAATTCCCTGGTGACCGGAATATAATATCCCCTGGTGGACCGGAGATAATATCCCTGGTGACCGAGATAATACTGTGACCGGAGATAATATCCCTGTGACCGGAGATAATATTCCTGGTGACCGAGGATAATATTCCTGGTGACCCGAGATATATCCCTGGTGACGAGGATAATATCCCTGGTGACCGGAGATATATCCCTGGTGGGGACCGGGATAATATTCCTGGTGACCGAGCTTAATTTCCCGGTACCGGAGATATATTCCTGGTGCCGGAGATAATATTCCTGGTGACCGAAGATAATATTCCGGTGCCGGGAGATAATATTCCCTGGTGACCCGAGAATAATATCCCTGGTACGAGATAATATCCCTGGTGACGAGATAATATCCCTGGTGACCCGGAGATAATATTCCTGGTGACCGTAGATAATAGTCCTGGTGACCGAGATAATATTCCCTGGGGACGCGGGATAATATCCCTGGTGACCGAGATAATATTCCCCTGGTGACCGTAGATAATATCCTGGTGACCGAGATAATATTCCGGTGACCGTAGATATATCCCTGTGACCGGAGATAATATCTTAGAGGGGATTATCTACATCCTCTAGAGGGATTTATCGTACAATCCACAGGATTTGCCAATCTCTGCTTTGGGACACGGCACCAACATTCACAAGGACCAACGGGCACACACAATGCACCACTTGGACTCACCGCACCAATCATAAACTTCTTTGACTTCACTCTGAAGCCCGAGCTCAGTAACGTCCTCCTGCGTGAATTAAAAACGTCTCCGACGGCCAATCTGTAATTGTCTGTACCGGGCATGGTTCTGCCACGCAACAAACAAACCGTAGTGTGCCCGGGGGCTTGGGGGCACGTGAGCATCTGGTCCCACCCTTCAAAATGAAAAATCATTCAAATTAATTCCCCCCTATGTGTTAGAACGAACCTTTGACAAGGTAAGACCTTCCATATGTTGCATTTCCCTCTTCCAATAGTAAGGAGCTGCCATTAGGTTACCCTTTACATACACCAGAGAGTGATCCCCTCCCCTATAATCATCTGTTTCATTTCTGTGAGGAATTTTTCTTGCTCTTAGATCCTAATTCGCCGGTCACCCAGCTGCACATGCTCAGTGAGATATCTTGCCCTTTTCCCCGCTCCCACGCTTTCAATAACTACTGGGTGACCTGCCCAGGGGTCCTTTCAGTAACCAGGAGAAAACAATTGTTATTCATTAGAATGGCGGAGCAACAGAAATCAGGAAATGTCCGATCCTGCCTACTCACAGATGATTACCCACAATGCTGCTAGTTGAGGGATTAAATCCATTCATGCTCATTTACATTTTAACTTGTTCTCCCTTAATTAATTTCTTCTCCTCCTGAATGTCGGGTTTCCCCGATTACTATCATGCGTTTCCTGATAATACACGTGCTGGGTAGTGAGACCGCCTGATCTTTATTATCTCCAGGATTAGAACAGTAATAATGTAATGTACCCTTATATAATACTATAAATGTGATATAGATAACAGGAATTAATGTAATATAACATAATCTCATCATTTGTTATATATATGATAGTAATGTAACATCATATAATGGTAAGTAACGTAATATAATATAATCATTATATGTTTATATCTTGTAATGTAATGTAACGTAATATAATCTAATTAAATATAGTATAATGTCCTATGGGAATTGTAGGGAAATCCGAATTGTAACAGGGGAACACCGAACAACTTTTTCCAATGCTTTGTAGTTTCTGTGTTTAACAAACTTCCTACACGATAGTCCGAGCCACCACCCCTGTTAGGTCGCCTCCAGTTCAACAAGCCATTGTTGACTTACGTCCTACAACTTAAAATATGTCCTAACTACTACAATACAATATGTCCCACTACAATAGATCTGTCCCACCACAATACATATGTCGCCACTACAATACGATATGTCCTACCTAACAATACAATATGTCTCCACTACAATACGATATTCCCACCAACAATACAATATGTCCCACTACAATACGATATGTCCTACTACAATACAATATTCCCACTACAATACGATATGTCCCACTTACAATATGTATGTCCCACCACAATACCATATGTCCCCACTACAATACAATAGTCCCCACTACAATATGATATGTCCCACCCACAATACAAGAGGTCCCACTACAAATGATATTCCCACCACATACAATATGGTCCCACTACACATATGGATAGTCCCACTTACAATACGATATGTCCCCCACCAAATACGATATGTCCCACCACCACACATACACTCTGTCCCACTACACTACAATTGGCCCACTACATATATGTCCTCTACAATACAATATGTCCCACTACAATACATATGTCCCACCCACATACAATAGTCCCACTACAATACAATATGGCCCACTACAATAGATAATTCCCCCACAATACAATCTGTCCCCACCACAAGCTGATTTTGTCCCACTACAATACATATGTTCCCCTCTCAAACAATATGTCCCAACTACAATATATGTCCCCCCTACAATACACTAATGTCCCCACTACAATAGATACTTCCCCACCACAATATGAAATATGTCCCACTACAATACAATATGTCCCACTCAATACAAGATGTTCCCACTCCAATATGATATGTCCCACTACAATACAATATGTCCACTACAATATGCATATGTCCCACCACAATATGATATGTCCCAACTACAATTACAATAATGTCCACGAAAATACATATGTCCCACTACCATATGATATGTCCCAACCCAATACGATATGTCCACTACAATACATATGTCCCAGCTACATATGTTATTCCCACCACAATACAATAATGTCCCACTACAATATGATGGTCCCACTACAATAACGATATGTCCCCACTACAATACAATATGGTCCACTCAATATGATGTCCCACCACATACAATATGTCCCACTACAATATTATGATTCACACTACATACAACATGTCCTGACTACAAACAATAGTCCCCACTACATCAATATTGTCCCACCACAATACAATATCCCACTACAAGATGATTGTCCCACTACAATACATTGTCCCCTACATCAATAATGTTCCCACTACATTACATATGTCCCCACTACAATATGATATTGTTCCCACTTCCCACCCACAATTGATATGTCCCAACTACAATACATATGTCCCACTACAATACGATATTCCCACTACAATATGATAGTCCCAACCACCCACAATACAAGATGTCCCACTACAATACAATATTCCCACTACAATATTATATGTTCACCCACAATACCATATGTCCCACTACAATATATATGTCCCACGACAATACGATATGTCCCACTACAATACAATATTCTCAACTACAATATGATTGTCCCACCCCAATAACGATATTTTCCACTACAATATGATATGTCCCACCCACAATACGATATGTCCCACCACAATACAATATGTCCCACTACAATATGATAGTACCCCTACAATACATAAGGTCCCAACTCATACAATATGTCCCACTACAATATGAATGTCCCCCACAATACAATATGTCCCACTACAATATGATATGTCCCCCACTAACACTACATCTGTCCCACTACAAATACAATAGTCCCACTACAATAGATATGTCCCACCACAATACTATATGTTCCCCTACATATGATAGTCCCACCACAATATGATATGTCCTGCCACCACATACAATATGTCCCACTTCAATATGATATGTCCACCACAATACGTATGTCCTCACCACAATACGATTTGTCCCACTACAATATGATATGTTCCACTACAATACAATATGTCCCACTAAACCAAATAATGATCTGTCCACTACAATACAATATGTCCACACAATACGATATGTCCCCACCCATACGATATTCGCCACTACAATACAATATGTCCCACTACTAATATGATATGTCCCACTACAATATGATATGTCCCACTAAATACAATTATGTGTGCCCACTACAATATGATCTGTCCCATACAATATGATATGTCCCACCACTACAATATGTATGTCCCACTACATGAATATGTCCCACTACAATATATATGTCCCACTACAATATGATAGGCCCACTACCATACGATATGTCCGCACTACAATAGATAATGTCCCACCACAATACATAATGTCCCACTACATAAATATGCCCACTACAATATGATATGTCCCACCACTACGATATGTCCCCACTACAATATGATATGTCCCCACTTACAAATACAATATGTCCTACCCCCTATGCTAACGATATGTTCCCCCACCACAATACGAGATGTCCCACTACATATGATATGTCCCACGACATACGATATGTCCCACTACAATAACGAGATGTTCCCACCTACAATACAATATGTCCCACCACAATACGATATGTCCCACTACATACATATGTCCCACTACATACAATATGTCCCCCACAATACGAGTATGTCCCACCATACTACAATATGTTCCCACTACAATAAAATACTGTATGTCCCACTACAATACGATATTCCCACTACAATACAATACTTATGTTCCCACTACAATACAATATTTCCCCTAGCAATACGATAATATTTCCCACTAACAATACATACTGTTGCCCACTACAATACATATGTCCCACTAACAATACATCCCACTATAAAACCATATGTCCCACCACGATATTTCCACTACGTACAACTATGTTCCCCGCCTACAGTACAATATGTCCCACTACAATACAATTGTCCACTACAATACGATATGTCCCACTACAATATGATATGTCCCACCACATAGGAATATGTCCCACACAATACAATATGTCCCACTACAATATGATATGTTCCCCACTACAATACGATATGTCCCCCACCACAATACAATATGCCCACCACAATCCAATGTCCCACTACAATACGATATGTCCACACAATACAAATAATGTCCACACAAGACAAGATGTTCCCCCTAAAACACTATGTCCTCACTACAATATGATTGTCCCACCACATACGATATTTCCCACCACAATAGGATATGTCCCACCACAATCGATATTTCCCCCGACAATCAATATGTCCCACTACAATTGAATGTTCCCCCCTACATACGATATGTCCCACCACAATAGGATATTTCCCACTAAAAATATGATATGTCCCCACTACAATACGATATGTCCCACCACAAATAGAGATATGTCCCATCTAACAAACAATTTCCCACCAATATGATATGTCCACTACAATACGATATGTCCCCCTAACAAATACAATATGTCCTACTACAATACAATTTTGTCCCATACAATATTATATGTCCCACTCACAATACCATATGTCCCAGCTACATCAATATTCCGCACGACAATATGATATGGTCCCACCACAAATACATATGTCCCACTACAATACAATATTTCCCCTACAATACAAATAAGTCCCACTACAATATGAAATATGTCCCCACTACTACATACGATATGTTCCACTACAATACGAATATGTCCCTACAATACAATTGTCCCACTACCATACAATAATTTCCCACTACAATATGATATTCCCCTACAATACGATATGGTTCCACTACAAACAATTTTCCCCTACAATACAATACTGTCCACTACCAATACAATAATGTCCCACTACAATATGATATGTCCCAACCACAATCGATTATGTTCCCCACTAAAAAGGTTCCATTCAATATTCCCTGCTACAATACATCACTATGATATTGTCCCAGTACGATACAAATATGTCCCACTACAAAAGTATCCAGTATAATACACCCCGGCTAACTAATCTGTCCCCAGTACACTATGTCCAACTGAATATGCTACCACTATAGCTGGCAGCTGATACGATACTTCCCACTATATACATCCCACTTTCTACATACGTCCCACTAGAGTATTTCGCACTACAATACCCTCCCACTCAGCATTTTAAGATCTACTAACGTCTAGATCTCTGACTTACATGGGTTTTACGGAAGAAAAAAAAGTGTGAATTCTTACAAATTTTCCTCTGTAAATAACCTTCCTAATATAGCTGCTTACGCGAATTTTAATTAAAAAGATTCGATTAAATGTAATATGCTGCGTGAATTTTATGGATACCCACCTGGAAGTCTATTATGAAGGTGTTTCAAAAACCCTTCTATATCCAGAGCAAATAACAAACTAATTATTATATATCCATAGGTAATACATTTTATATATCCAGAGTGTAGATACATTATTATACATCCAGAGGTAGGATAACATTATTATTATCCAGAAGTATATCATTATTTTATATAATATATCTATATATATAATAGTATATATATACTGCATGGTATTTGCAGTCCTATAATGGTGGATCATTCGCTATCTGGTTAAAGGGTATATAAACAGTTACAATTAAAGTACAAGTAACACCTTCAATTACAGGAAAGTCCTTGTAGTTTACCTACCACCGCCCCCCTCCCCCGTTCAGTTATCTCAGACATGCTCAGTGTGGGGCAAGAGAGAAATTCTTCCAATGAGATATTACCGCTGGCCATATCAACCTTATTTTTTTTAACAGGAATCACATAGAAAGACAATTTTGCAAGTTTCTGACCTGTAAGCCAGGGAGCATTTTTGTTTCAAACTAACTTACCCTTTAATTATGGGTATAGACAGTTGGTGTTGTGATTTACCCTTCTAAATAACCATCAGGGTCTTTTGATTTACTGTGCTGTGCTATTTTTGTGGTAAAAATAAAGCGATTCTCCTCATTCCTGTTGTCATCAAAGAAAAAGACAGAACATTTTAAAAGACCAACAATTAGGTCTTGCTTGTTTTTGTCCTCCATAGCCCACCGTCTCCTTTTATTTTGGGAAGCTCTAATGGAACGATAAATAATAAACACATAGCGATAATAACCATCTGGACAAATTCTAACGTTCCTACCATATCACAAGCTGTTTTTTACCCATCCGATGCCTTTAGATGGGGGATTCGTATCAAAATAAAAAATGTGTCCATCTCAGGCGTGTAAGTGATGTTTGGCAGAGGAAGCAGAAACAGCGAACCATAAACACATCGTTTTTTTATTGTTCCACGTAACGGCGCAGTCGCTCGTGTCAAGTAAAATAAAGTCACAAAACTGGGATTGACATATGCCTAATGTCCTTTATTTTGGTCTGAAATTTTCCCCCCTTTGCTGTGTCTTGGTCTCCCCCGGTTGGTTTTCACAGATATGCTAAAACTATGGTCACTTTCCAATGTCCGTCCTCCCTATATATCACTATGGATGTTCCGTTCGTCGGATCGAAAATCGTATCCGCCACGGAAGTTGTCCCGGATTTTCCGCCTTCTGAACTCGACAACCGCGGAATTCTGATTTTCTTCGAAAATTTTCGAAATTCCATATTTTTCATATTTTCGGAAATACGTTTTTTCGAAAAATTTCGAACTTAACGAGGATTCTCGTTTGTCAAAATTACGTATTTTCGAAAATTTTCGAATTACTAGGATTACCTACTCCCTATTTTCGAAATTATGCTGTTCTTGTAATTTTTTTTTTAAATTTTCGACTACGTATTTCCGAACCTTCGAAATACGAGAAATCCTCATAATTCGAGGATATTTTTCATTTTAATGGTTCCGCTCGCCGTTTTTCGAAATTTTCGGATTTGCGAAGTTCGGACATCTCTATATCTCACGTCCTTCTGATACTCCCCTGATAGGCTGCGAGTGCTAGACTGTCTTACAGGGAATGTCGATATTCTGGTGCTTCAATGGCAATATAAGTTGCGAAAAAACCCACTCTCACCCTATGTACTAATGCGGTTAGCAAGGCTTCGCCCTTTTGCACGTTTGCGGCATTTTGATTTCTGGAGCCCGCGCAATCACGTCTTGATGTTTTAAGCACCTTTTAAATGATCCCTTAGGCTGAGGCCACACTACAAACCGGCCGGTTATGTACTGACAACATGTGCGCGAAGGCTGTTGCGTTTTCCCTTTGCCTGTGATTGGCAGTGATGCGATTCACAATTGACCTGCACGACTCTCCATCATTTCTCGCACAATAGCAACTGGAAGTGCGTGAGAAACTCGTTAGCGTGCCTAGCCCCTTAACGGTCCAATAACATCGGGTCGGTTGTGATAGGGCAATATATTGTGTTTTTTTTTTGCCCTTTAATGGTACTGCTTTGTGTCCGGGCTGATGCGAACGGAATAGACGAATTTTTAAAGCGTGGCGTCAGTTATCTGTTCACTGCCTGTATAGTAGGAAAATAATACCTTCTACATCCTAAAAAGGAAACCTCATCGGATTTCTAATTCCCCTTGAAATAACGGAGTTCGGCCAAACAAATCTCTGTTCCAAACCACACATTCGCTAACAAATTGTCATCATCCTAACATTAATCTCATGGGTGCAACACAGATCTGAGAAATAATTGTCCGTTACATTGCGCCGCCCCTGGTTAAGTAGCGGAACAATAACTTATTTTAATTAGTGCGATTTCCTGGTGTCGGGGTGCTTCGGCGCGTGGACACAGATAATTAGAATCTGTCGATGGGAATTAACCTTTTTCTTGCTCCTCTCATATGGAGAATTCAATATCAACACTCTCCCTGGTCTATTTAATAACGTGTGAGCAGCGCGTTTGACAAGGTATTGGAATACCCTAGTGCTGCCTTGTTAACTGCAAACCAACAACCCAGTCATAATATCATTACTCATTAACATACTGGTCGATAGAGTGCATTCACCACGGCGTTGCCTGGGGCGTTTTAAACACTTTTAAAGGGACCTAATTAAACCAGCACTATTAAATACGCAATCGGGAATAGATTTTTTCACATCTGTTTTTATGTTACACTTACAATCTGTTGGGACGAAGTTAACATAATAACACAGAAGGAATGTTGGCCCATATGGATAGAGGGTCCTAGGTTTAAAATGATTAAGCTGTCTGAACAGCTAACTTTGCTGTGCTGTGTCTTTAGTAATTTGGCAACTCCTTCACGTTTTTGTTCTATTGTATTAGGAAGATGTGGTACTATTTTAAATAGTATTTGGTATATATAAGTGTTTACTATTAAAGGGGGAATGTTGGAAGGGTATGTGTTTCTATAAGTGTAACTATTAAAGGGGGAATGTTGGAGGGTATTTGTTTCTATAGGTGTAAACATGAAAGGGGAGTTGGAGGGTATTGTTTCTATAAGTGTAACTATTAAAGTGTGGAATGTTTGGAGGGTATGTGTTTTCTATAAGTGTAACTATTAAAGTGGGAATTTGGCGGTTATGTTGTTTCTATAAGTTTAAAATAGTTAAGGAGGAATGTTGGAAGGGGAATGTGTTTAGCTATAGTGTAACTCTTAAAGGGGGGATGATGGAGGGTATGTGTGTTCTATAAGGTGTATCTATTTAAAGGGGACAATGTTTGGAGGGTATGTGTTTCTATTAGTGTCCTATTAAAGGTGGAATGTTGGCGGGTATGTGTGTTCTATAATGTAACGTATTTAAAGGGGAGATGTTGGAGGATATGTGTTTCTATATTGTAACTATTAAAGGTGAATGTTGGAGGGTATGTGGTTTTCTATAGTGTAACTATTAAAGTGTGAATGTTGGAGGGTATGTGTTTCTATAAGTGTAACTATTTAAGGAGGGAATGTTGGAGGGTTTTGGTATCTATAAAGTGTAACTATTAAAGGGGGGATATGGAGTGTATTGTTTTTCTTCCTATAATGTATCTATTAAAGGGTGAAAGTTTGGAGGGTATGTGTTTTCTATTAGTGTACTATTAAGGGGGAAATGTTTGAATGTATGTTTTTCTATAACTTGTAACTTTAATGGGAATTGTTGGAGCGTATGTGTATCTATAAGTGTAACTATTAAAGGGGAATGTTGAGGGATTGGGTATCTATAGTGTACATTAAAGGGGTAATGTTGATGGTAGGTGTTTCTACTAAAGTGTAATTATTAAAAGGGGAATGGTGGAGGTCTGTGTTTCTATAATTTAATTATTAAAGGTTAATGTGGGGAGGGATGTGTTCATAAAGTGTTACTATTAAGGTAAGGTTGGAGGGTATGTGTATCTATAAGTGTAACTAGTCAGGGGGAATGTTGAAGGGTGGTGGTTCTATAAGTGTAATTATTACGGGGGAAATGTTGGAGGTATGTGTTTCTATAAGTGTAACTATTACAGGGGTATGTTAGAGGGTATGTGTACTATAAGTGTACTATTAAGGTGGAATGTTGGAGGGTAGGTTCTCTTTAAGTGTAACTATTACGGGGGAATGTTTGGAGGGTATGTGTCTATAACATTGTAACTATTAAGGGAATGTTTTGAGGGTTGTGTATCTATAAGTGTAACTATTAAAGGGGGAAGGTTGGAGGTATGTTGTTTCTATAGTGTAACTAATAAAGGGGGAAATGTTTGGAGGGTATTTGTTACTATAAGTGTAAACTATTAAGGGGAAATGTTGGGGGTATGTGGTTTCTATAAGTGTAACTATTAGGGGGACATTTGAGGGTTGTGAATCATAAGTGTAACTATTAAAGGGTATGTTGGAGGGTATGTTGTTTCTAAGTGTAACTATTAAAAGGTGGGGTTGTTGGGATGGTAATGTTTTTCCCTATAAGTTTAACTATTAAAGGTGTAATATTGGAGGTGTACGTGTAATCTAAGTGTAACGATTAAAGGGGGAATGTTTGGAGGTATGTTTTCTATAAGTGTAACTATTAAGGGGGAATGTTGGAGGGTAATGTTTATCTATAAGTGTAACTATTAAGGTGAATGTTGGAGGGTAATGTGTTTCTATAAGTGTAACATTAAGGGGGGATGTTGGAGGGTACAATGTGTTTCTATAATTGTAACTATTAAAGGGGTAATGTTGAGGGTACGTGTAACTATAAGTTAACTATTAAAGGGGGAATGTTGGAGGGTATGTGGGTGTTGGGGGGGGGGTTTGGTTCTATAAGTGTAACTATTAAGGGGGGTGTTGGAGTGTAATGTGTATGTATAAGTTAACTATTAAAGGGGGTGAATGTTGTAGGGTATGTGTTTCTAATAGTGGTAACTATTAAAGGGGGATGTTGTGAGGGTAGTGTATGTATAAGTGTAACTATTAAAGCGGCATGTTTGGAGGTATGTGTTTTCTATAAGTGTAACTATTAAAGGGGGGTTTGGAGGGTATGTGTCTGTAAAGTGTAAAAAACTATTAAAGGGGAGTGTTGAATGGATGTGTTTCTATAATTTGTATTAAAGGGGGATGTTGGAGGGTATGTGTAATGTATAAGTGTAAACTATTAAAGGTGGAATGTTGGAAGTATGTGTTTCTATAAGTGGTAACTATTAAAGGGGGAATGTTGGAGGTATGTGTATCGATAGTGTAACCCCCCGCTATTTTTTTTTTTAAAGGGGGAATGTTGGAAGGGTATGTTGTTTCTAGAAGGTAACTATTAAAGGGGGAATGTTGGAAGGTATGTGTTTCTATAGTGTACTACATAAAGGGGGAATGGTTGAGGGTATGTGGATCTATACGTGGAACTATTAAGTGGTGAATGTTGGAGGGTATTGGTTTCTATAAGTGTAACTATTAAAGGGGAATGTTGGAGGTATGTGTTTCTATAGTAACTATTAAAGGTAATGTGGGAGTGTATGTGTATCTATAAGTTACTATTAAATTGTAATGTTGGAGTAATGTGTATCTATAGTGTAACTATTAAAAGGGGGAATTTTGGAGGGTATGTGTATCTAGAAGTGTAACTATGAAAGGGAATGTTAGGGTTATGGTGTAATCTATAAGTGTAACTATTAACGAGGGAATGTTGGAGGGTAATGTGTATCTATAAGTGTAAACTATTCAAGGGGTAATGTTGGAGGGTATGTGATACTCTATAAGTGTACTATTAAAGGGGAATGTTGGAGGCGTATGTGTATATATAAGTGTAACTATAAAGGGGGTAATGTTTGAGGTATGTGTTTCTATAAGTGTAACTAATAAAGGGGCTGTTGGGGGTATGTTATCTTAAAGTGTAACTATTAAGGGTAATGTTGGCGGGTATGTTGTTTCTATCAGTGTAATAACTTTAAAGGGGGATGTTGGGTATGTTGTTTCTTATAAGTGTGAACTATTAAAGGGGAGACGTTGGAGGTATGGTATCATAAGTGTAACTATTAAAGGGAATGTTGGAGGGTATGTGGTTTTTCGATAATTGTAACTATTAAAGGGGAGATGTTGGAGGGTATGTGTTCTCTATAAGTGTAAACTATTAAAGGGGGACTTTTGAGGTTATGTGTTTTCTAGTACAAGTGTAACTATTAAAGGGGCCATGTTGGAGGATGTATGTGTATCTATAATTGTACTATTAAAGGTTAGAATGTTGGATGGTCCTGTGTGAATCTATAGTCGTTACCTACTTAGGGGGAATATGGAGGGTATGTGTCTCTAAGTGTCCCCTCTTCACGGGGGACATCTTGGAGGGTATGTTTGTTTATCTATCGAGTGTCACTCTACAGGGGGTGCCTTTTTGCGGGTATGTGTATCTATAAGTGTAACTAATAAAGGGGGGATGTTGGAGTGTTGTGCTTTTCTTCTATAATTGTAACTAAACTTAAACGGGGAATTTTTGGAGGGTATGTGTATCTATACGACGTGGGTCACTCTTAAGGGGGAATCTTGGCGGGTAGCTTTGTTTCTTCCGTGTAACTATTAAAACAAGGGGGAATTTTGGAGGGTAATGTTTATCTATAAGTGTAACTATTACAGGGGGGATGTGGAGGGTATGTGTCATCTATCAGTTTAACTATTACTGGGGTAATATTGGAGGTTATGTGGTCTCCTCAAGTGTAACTATTAGGGGGAATATTGGAGGGATAATTGTATCTCTAAGTGTAACTATAAAAAGGGGTTATGTTGGAAGGGTACTTTATCTATAAGTGTACCTAATACCAGGGGAATTTGGCGGGTATTTGTACTATATAGTGTAACTATTAAAGGAGGGGGAATATTGGAAGGGTATTTGTGTCTATAATTTAACTATTAAAGGGGAATGTTGAGGGTATTTGTTCTATAGTGTAATATTAAAGGGGAATGTTGGAGGGTAGTGTATCTATAAGTGTAACTATTAGAGGGGTATGTGAGGTATCTTTATCTATAATTTAACTATTAAAGGGGAATTTTGATTGGGGGTATGTGGGTATCTATAGTGTAACTATTAAAGGGGGAATATTGGAGAGCATGTAGAATAAACCTGTGCCTACGATTTTAAATTGCAATGCAATTTCCCCATAAGAATGGCGTGTTTTCAGCCTGTTCCTGAACTACACAATGTAAAGATTATTACTATACAGAAACCAATCCCAAATACGTTTATACAGTTTTTATCATCGCCGGCTTTTTTTAATTGAACCAAGAATGAAAATACACTTTTGTTTTTGTCTGAAATCCTTTTTATATGATCCTTTGATTTAACTAATGAAGTTTTTTTTGGTCAATATAAATAAATTCACCTTTTTCTTTTATTGACTTAAAATTCGATTTTTCCTGCTGAAATCCCGTTGTTTGTAGTCTCAAAAACCACAGATAGGCCAAGAATAGGGGAAACCGAATTCCATATGTTTTAGAATTTACGGCAAACAACTATTGGTTGGATATGATGTTTGGGTTTAATAATCCTGACGGCCATAAAAATACTTCTCCTCCTAGGTTCAGGGTAACGATCCAACTCCGTCCCCCTTGTTAACAAATTTCCAGGGAATTGGAACCTTCGACCCACTGGACAGAAAAAACGTTTCGTTCCACAACATTATATTTTATAAACCGTTTACAATTACGATGGGAACGAACGGCCAAAAATACCTGCGAAACGCGCACAGTATTATTAAGGGGGTCTTGTTTGAAAACTGTTCAATCTAATTAAACGATACACTACCCTTAAATAAACGATCTTCCATCACAGGCTTTGCTACACGACATACTTGGCGATTTGTCGTTGTAGTAACGTGTATGAAAAGCAACCAACGTGTTTCCTTTTCAACGCAGTTGGATTTCGAATTGGATTTATGACATTTCCCATTAACTATTTAATTCACTTGAGAATGAACACAGTGGAGAACTATAACGAACGCAACAATGTGGCAATAATCCTAGGAAATAGTCAATAGGGGCGTATTTAATAAGAGGGGCTTGTGCTGGTCATGTCACTGCAACCAATTGATGTTACCACTTTACTGGTCCCCGGCAGTTAGCAAACATTTGATTGCATTCTGATTGGCTGACCCGTCTCCATCAACTTCTTAGGTTTTAACCCCGAAAGCCAACAACAATTATCCGTTAAGTGCGTGACTTTCTTTTTGCATTGATGGGTAAGAAACCCACAGTTCTGGAATGAAGGGGTTTAATATCCCTGGACGTATTAACCCTAATTGATACTTAACATCATGTGTCCAGAAAAAAATGATTATTGCTATTCCTGCAATTCAATGTGTTTCCACAGACCACAAGTGATTACCCCCGAATGGTTTTTTACAAAATAAACTCTTTAAATGAATGCGAAGGGTTTTTTCCCACCTTGGCCTTGCTATGAAGATTACACAATAAACAGAAAATATCAACAGTTTGTGCCACGTGTTTGACATACTGCCTTACGATACAAGGATCGTTATAAATATAAATATACAGAGAAGGAATGTTCTGTACATACAATAAGTTATATCCCTGATACTGTACTGTCTAAGGGAAACACTATGGCAGCTCCCTTCCATCAGGAAATGATCACTGCATTATAAGAAAATGTGTGTTGCAGTTAAGACACAGTTTGTGGTAGATAAGAATAAGTTCCTTTAATTCCCCCCTAACATAATAATGACCTTGCCTGGGATGGCCAGAGGATGGAGCCACTTTACACAGCGGATGGGAAATATTGAACAACACTAATCCCTTCTCTGTGTCCCCTGGGCCCTAAAGGGGAAGGTGCGTATGTGCGTGGGGGGGGGGGGGGTCTGCCACCATTTCTAAACATGAAAAAAATGGATGATCTCAGCGCTGTTCATTAACGATGCTAATCAGGGCCCCATTATGAAAATGTGTTCAATTTTCTCCTCATTTGTGAATAAATAACTGTAAATGGAAACAAATGAACATTAAAACGCCCGCGGATGGATCGAGAGAAATGAGCAGATTATTTATTCTTCTCTCATAGGCGCTGGCGCTGGTCTCCCCGTGTTTTTTAATTGGCTGTTCCTTCTCGTCAATGTAAATCGGGAGATAGCGTCAGGAGGAAATGGTACAATGTATTATCTTTCCCTTTAATTCATTTATTCCTTTGCTAATCGCCAGACAACCAGATTCATCCATTTGGAGGATGTGGGTCTCAGACTGAAGCTTAAAGGAGAGTGAAAGTCCAATGACGTGGTCCATGTGGTTCTCTATCTAATGACGTGGTTCTCTATCTAATGACGTGGTTCTCTATCTAATAACGTGATCCACGTGGTTCTCTATCTAATGACATGATCCACGTGGTTCTCTAATGACGTGGTTCACGTGGTTCTCTATCTTATGATGTGGTCCATGTGGTTCTCTATCTAATGACGTGGTTCTCTATCTAATAACGTGATCCACGTGGTTCTCTATCTAATGACATGATCCATGTGGTTCTCTAATGACGTGGTTCACGTGGTTCTCTATCTTATTATGTGGTCCATGTGGTTCTCTATCTAATGATGTGGTCCATGTGGTTCTCTATCTAATGATGTGGTACATGTGGTTCTTTATCTTATGACTCGGTCCATGGGGTTCTCTATCTAATGACGTGGTCCATGTGATGAAATGACGTGGTCCACATGGTTCTCTATCTAATGATGTGGTCCATGTGGTTTACTATCTTATGACATGGTCCACGTGGTTCTCTATCTAATAATGTGGTCGACGTGGTTCTCTATCTTATGACGTGGTCCACGTGGTTCTCTATCTAATGATGTGGTCCACGTGGGTCTCTGTCTAATGATGATCTGACCTGCTATATTTTTAACCTTTAAAGTGCTATTAGTTGCCTACAATTTGATTTTATTGTTGGCTCCTCCTCTTCTTCCCAAGCTCCTCTGCTTCTTGTTGCACCTTCCTGTGAGCCAAATCCTTATTTAGCACAAACCCCATAGTATTGAATAAGGTTTACATGACCATGGGAAATGGGAAGTTAGGAAGCGTTAATCATTTGCATGGTTTTAGCATATAACTACACGGTGAATCACCAGAGCTTTATTTATTATTAGACAGCATTGTCATTGGACAGCGCTCTATTTGATTTGAACAGTCAAACACATTGAACCGTCAGGTGTCACTATGTCTAGATTCCTCCAATGTTCATCTGACACCCGCCGGCTGTGACTGGATAAACCACAATTGGATTCCACAGTACCAAATCCGATCCTGCGGAAGGTCGTAATAATATTATAATTATTTCCCAGTCTGTGCAGTTCTACAGTCAGACTCCATCTTACAGCCCTGTTCACGTGTAAAATAATAAATTATTATTACAACTTTTCAAAAAAGTTTTCCGCTTTGATATTTAATTCAAGTCTATGGAAACGCCGGAAAAAATACAGACTGGCCGACACAAGCAGACACGAAAGGGGCGCAAAGTGCCAGCACATTGCGTTCTTCAATCCGATAAAGTGGGACCTTAGCCTTAGGGCTATACCACACTAACCACACTAACCGCACTAACACCACACTAACCCCACTAATGGCACACTAACCACACTAACTGCACTAACACCACACTAACACCACACTAACCACTCTAACACCACACTAACCACACTAATGGCACACTAACCACACTAACCGCACTAACCACACTAATGGCACACTAACCACACTAACCGCACTAACACCACACTAACCACTCTAACACCACACTAACCACTCTAACACCACACTAACCACTCTAACACCACACTAACCACACTAATGGCACACTAACACCACACTAACCCCACTAACCACTCTAACACCACACTAACCCCATACTAACCACACTAACACAGTGCGCTGTCATTGTGGATGGACACATTGCATGCACTGCGATCCATTTTTTCATTTCAAATGCGATCCAATAACAGACCAGTGAGCAAATTTGCGATAAGACCCGTGAAATCCCATCTGGCATAGTGTGGCCTCAGCCTTCCTCCCTGAATGAAACAAACTGAGCATGTCTCACCCAGGGGGTAGAAACAACTGGCGGATTCACTCGCCTTGCCTTACGTATGAACCAGTCATTCTAACCCCTCCCCCTCCTTACACATTGTCCCTTTAACATCCGCTCGTCACCAAGCTATGCGTCTGCATGTGCCAATAGGCTGCACAATGACACTCTATGCCAACTTAAGTGTCAGATTATGAATGGCCTTGTGAATGGAGTTAGTTCTACGTTAGTCAATCCCATGGATTCATTCAATAGTCTACGGTCTTCAAAAATGACCAATAGGAGATGAGATTAGTCGCCGAACCTTCTAATGAGATCGAGTTTGACTTGTTGAGTTAGTAATTGTGATATCTACAATATTCAACTAAGGAAAGAGTGCTACTACCTTCTATACAAACAAGGTCATTCTCCAAATGCATTTGCTATCAGGCTGGAGAGAAACTACAGCTCCCATCATGCCTCTCGAAGTTCTGCATGCATGCTGGGAGGTTCCGCTTGAGCGCAGCAGTTTCTAGGTGATGCCACTTGGGTTATGTACAGTGCAGAAATCTACAACTGTCTGGTTCCTGCAATTAATTACATTCAAACCAATCGTTTTCTCTTTAATTGACACAACGGAGATGCCATGGCGAACGTGACCTTAATTTTGTTTGTCAATGTATTTGTTGTAGTTAATGAGGATGGTCCAGTTACAGGAGGTAGTAACAGGCTCCTGTCATATTAATGAGCCATTTAAGCGTTTAGAGTGACTAATCTCAGCCGTCACAATGAAGAGCTCCTGATTTATCCTATTGGTGACCTACACCAGAGAAAGTCTCAGGCTCACTAATTAAACAAACTAATTAACAGGCTGAAAACTTGCCGGTTTCGCGCAGTCAGCCTGGGGATTTGAAAACAGGCTGAATCTCATATTGGCGTCTGTGAATAATTTAACAGCCCCTCGTAGCTTTGTAGTTCAAATAAATTCCCTTGTTCTAAGTTTATTTTGTTTTTCAGTTTCTGTAGCTAGGAATAGACAGCGCGGCGAAGTCATGGACAAGAGGGATATTTGATGTTCTGTAAAATGCAGGTACTTTGGTTTACCGTGTTAAAGACCTGCTACATGTGATGGGCTGCTCTCCGTATAAAGCCAACATAATAATCAAGGCTCCGTCAATTACAAGATCTCGTAGGAACTACGTTTCTGAATAAACGCCGAGAGGGTGTTTTTTTTCTGGTTAAGAGCTCATTCTTAGTCTCCCCACTCCCCTTTAAATAGGGACACTATAGAGAAATACATTACACAGAGCTGTGCTAAGATCAGGGTCACTTCATTATCCTCCCCC
>CM033470.1:3657436-3715609 GCA_019447015.1 Hymenochirus boettgeri
CAGGGTTATTCAATAAAAGTTCTTTTTGTTAAAAATGGTGCAAAATTAGCACCATTTTTAACGATAAGAACTTTTATTGAATCTCCCTGATTGTTTCTAAAAGTGGCCCTATTATAGGGGTGATCGTCAAGGGTAAGTTGTTGTGGAATGTTGGAGGGTATGTGTTTCTATAAGTGTAACTATTAAAGGGGTAATGTTGGAGGGTATGTGTTTCTATAAGTAACTATTAAAGGGGGAATGTTGGAGGGTATGTGTTTCTATAAGTGTAACTATTAAAGGGGGAATGTTGGAGGGTATGTGTATCTATAAGTGTAACTATTAAAGGGGGAATGTTGGAGGGTATGTGTTCTATAAAGGTAACTATTAAAGGTATAATGTTGGAGGGTATGATGTGTATCTATAAGTGTAAAATATTAAAGGGGGAATGGTTGGAGGGTATGTGTTTATAGTAAATAATATTAAAGGGGAATGTTGGGGGTATGTGTTTCTATAAGTGTAACTATTAAAGGGGGAATGTGGAGGGTATGTGTATCTATAAGTGTAACTATTGAAAGGGGGAATGTTGGAGGGTATGTGTTCTATAAGTTAACTATTAAAGGGGGAATGTTGGAGGGATTGGTTTCTAAAGTTAACTATTAAAGGGGGAATGTTGGAGGGTATGTGTTATCTATAAGTGGTAAAATATTAAAGGGGGATGTTGGAGGGTATGTGTATCTATAAGTTGTAACTCATTAAAGGGGAATGTTGGAGGGTATGTGTATCTATGGTGTAACTATTAAGGGGGAGGGGAAGTTGGAGGGTATGTGTATCTATAAGTGTAACTATTAAAGGGGTAATGTTGGAGGGTATGTGTTTCTATAAGTGTAATCTATTTTTAAAGGGGAATGTTGGAGGGTATGGTTTCTATAAGTGTAACTATTAAGGGGGATGTTGGAGGTATGTGTTCTATAAGTGTAACTATTAAAGGGGGAATGTTGGAGGGTTTGGTTTCTATAAGTGTAACTATTAAGGGGAATGTTGGAGAGTATGAGTTTTTAAGTGTACATTAAAGGGGAATGTTGGGTATGGTTTCTATAAGTGTAACTATTAAAGGGGGAATGTTGGAGGGTATGTGTTTCTATAAGTGTAACTATTAAAGGGGAATGTTGGAGGTATGTGTTTCTATAGTGTAACTATTAAAGGGGATGTTGGAGGGTATGTGTTGTTATAAGTGTAACTAATTAAAGGGGAATGGTGGAGGGTATGTGTTTCTATAAGGTGTAACTATTAAAGGGGAATGTTGGAGGGTATGTGTTTCTATAAGTAAACTATTAAAGGGGAATGTTGAGGGTATGTGTTTCTAAGTGTAACTATAAAGGGGGAATGTTGGAGGGTATGTGTTTCTATAAGTGTAACTATAAAGGGGGAATGTTGGAGGGTATGTGTTTCTATAAGTGTAACTATTAAGAGGGAATGTTGGAGGGTTTGAGTTCTATAGTGTAACTATTAAAGGGGGATGTTGGAGGTTAGTTTCTATAAGTGTAACATTAAGGGGAATGTTGGAGGAGTATGAGTTTCATAAGTGTAACTATTAAATGGGGAATGTTGGAGGTATGTGTTTCTATAAGTGTACTATTAAAGGGGAATGTTGGAGGTATGAGTTCTATAAGTGTAACTATTAAAGGGGAAGTTGAGGGTATGTTTTCTATAAGTGTAACTATCAAAGGTGGGGAATGTTGGAGGTATGTGTATCATAAGTGTAACTATTAAAGGGGGAATGTTGGAGGTATGTGTTTCTATAAGTGTAACATCAAAGGGGATGTTGGAGAGGGTTAGGTATGTGTTCTATAAGTGTAATATTAAAGGGGGAATGTTGGAGGGTTGTGTTTCTATAAGTGTAACTATCAAAGGGGGAATGTTGGAGGATATGTGTTTCTATAAGTGTGAACTATTAAAGGGGGATGTTGGAGGGTATGTATCTAAGTGTAACTATTAAGGGGGAATGTTGGGGGTATGTGTATCTATACGTGTAACTTATTAAAGGGGGAATGTTGAGGGTATGTGATCTATAGGTGTAACTATTAAAGGGGAATGTTGGAGGGTATGTGTTCATAAGTGTAACTATTAAAGGGGTGGGAATGTTGGAGAGTATGATGTTCTATAAGTGTAACATTAAAGGGGGGAATGTTGGAGGAGTATGGTGTATAATAGTGTAACTTTAAAGGGGAATGTTGGAGAGAATGAGTTTTCTAAGTGTACATTTAAAGGGGTATGTTGGAGGGTATGTGTTCTATAAGTGTAACTATTAAGGGTAATGTTGGAGGGTATGTGTTTCTATAAGTGTAACTATTAAAGGGGGTAATGTTGGAGGGTATGAGTTTCTATAAGTGTAACTATTAAAGGGGGAATGTTGGAGGGTATGTGTTTCTATAAGTGTAACTATTAAAGGGGGAATGTTGGAGGGTATGTGTATCTATAAGTGTAACTATTAAAGGGGAATGTTGGAGGGTATGTGTATTCTATAAGTGTAACTATTATAAGGGGGAATGTTGGAGGGTATGTGTATCTATAAGTGTAACTATTAAAGGGGGACTGTGGAGGGTAGTGTATCTATAGTGAACTAAAAGCGGGGAATGTTGGAGGGTATGTGTATCTATAAGTAACTATTAAGGGGAATGTTGGGGGTTGTGTTTCTATAAGTGTAATATTAAAGGGGGAATGTGGGAGGGTATGTGTTTCTATAAGTGTAACTATAAAGGGGAATGTTGGAGGGGTATGTGTTCTATAAAGTGTAACTATTAAGGGGGAAGTTGGAGGTGAGTTTATGTGTAACTGGGGAATGTTGGAGGATGAGTTCTTAAGGAACTATTAAAGGGAATGTGGAGGGTATGTGTTTCTATAAGTGTAATATTAAAGGGGATGTTGGAGGGTATTGTGTTCTATAAGTGTAAACTATTAAAGGGGAATGTGGAGGTATGTGTTTCTATAAGTGTACTATTAAAGGGGGAATGTAGGAGGGTATGTGTTTCTATAAGTGTAACTATTAAAGGGGAATGTTGGAGGGTATGTGTTTTCTATAAGTGTAACTATTAAAGGGGGAATGTTGGAGGGTATGGTTTTCTATAAGTGTAACTATTAAAGGGGGAATGTTGGAGGGTATGTGTTTCTCTAAGTGTAACTATTAAAGGGGAATGTTGGAGGGTATGGGTTTCTATAAGTGTAACTATTAAAGGGGGAATGTTGGAGGGGTAGTGTTTCTATAAGTGTAACTATTAAAGGGGGAATGTTGGAGGGTTGAGTTTTCTATAAGTGTACTATTAAAGGGGAATGTTGGAGGTAGAGTTTCTATAAGTGTAACTATTAAAGGGGAATGTTGGAGAGTATTGAGTTTATATAGTGTAACTATTAAAGGGGAATGTTGGAAGGTATGTGTTCTATAAGTGTAACTATTAAGGGGAATGTTGGAGAGTATGAGTTTCTATAAGTGTAATATTAAAGGGAATGTGGAGGTATTGTTTCTATACAGTGTAACTATCAAAGTGGGAATGTGGAGGATATGTGTTTCTATAAGTGTAACTATTAAAGGGGGAATGTTGGAGGGTATGTGTTTCTATAAGTGTAACTATCAAAGGGGGAATGTTGGAGGGTATGTGTTTCTATAAGTTTAACTATTAAAGGGGGGATGTTGGAGGGTATGTGTTTCTATAAGTGTACACTATCAAAGGGGAATGTTGGAGGATATGTGTATCTATAAGTGTAGTAATATAAAGGGGGAATGTTGGAGGGTATGTGTCTATAGTGTAACTATTAAAGGGGGAATGTTGGAGGTATGTGTATCTATAAGTGTAACTATAAGGGGGAATGTTGGAGGGTATTTTTTTAATCTATAGGTGTAACTATAAAGGGGGGAATGTTGGAGGGTATGGTTCTATCAGTGTAAATATTAAAGGGATGTTGGAGGGTATGTGTATCTATAGTGTAACTATTAAGGGGAATGTTGGAGGGTATGTCAATCTATAAGGTAACTATTAAAAGGGGGAATGTTGGAGGGTATGGTATCTATAAGTGTAACTATAAAGGGTAATGTTGGAGGGTATGTTGTTCTATAAGGTGAACTATTAAAGGGGGAATGTTGAGGGTATGTGTTTCTATAGGTGTAACTATAAAGGGGGGTGAATGTTGGAGGGTATGTGTATCTCTATAAGTGTAACTATTAAAGGGGGGAATGGTGGAGGGTATGTGTATCGATATGTAACTATTAAAGGGGTAATGTTGGAGGGTATGTGTGTATCTATAAGTGTAACTTTAAGGGGGAATGTTGGAGGTATGATGTTTCTATAGTGTAACTATTAAGGGGTAATGTTGGAGGGTATGTGTTCATTAGTGTAACTATTAAAGGGGGAATGTTGGAGAGATGAGTTTCTATAAGTGTAACTATTAAAGGGGGTAATGTTGGAGGGTATGTGTTTCTTATAGTGTAACATTAAAGGGGAAGTTGGAGGGTATGTGTTTCTATAAGTGAACTATTAAAGGGGGAATGTTGGAGGGTATGGTTATCTATAGTGTAACTATTAAAGGGGGGAATGTTGGAGGGGATTGTGTTTCTATAGTGTTTAACTATTACAAGGGGGAATGTTGGAGGGTATGTGTTTCTATAAGTGTAACTATTAAAGGGAATGTTGGAGGGTATGTGTATCTATAAGTGTAACTATTAAAGGGAAGTTGGAGGGTATGTGTTCTATAAGTATAAACTATTAAAGGGGAATGTTGGAGGGTATGTGTTTCTATAAGTTGTAACTATAAAGGGGGAATGTGGTGGAGGGTATGTGTTTTATAAGTGTAACTATTAAAGGGGGAATGTTGGAGGGTATGTGTTTCTTATAAGGTAACTATAAAGGGGATGTTGGGGTAGTGTTTCTATAAGTGTAACTATTAAAGGGGGAATGTTGGAGGTAGTGTTTCTATAAGTGTAAACTATTAAAGGGGGAATGTTGGAGGGTATGTGTTCTATAGTGTATACTATTAACGGGATGTTGAGGTATGTGTTTCTATTAAGTGTATATTAAGGGAGGGAATGTTGGAGGGTATGGTGTTTCTATAAGTGTAACTATTAAAGGGGGAACTGTTGGGGTCTGTGTTTCTATAAGTGTAACTATAAAGGGGAATGTTGGAGGGTATGTGTTTCTATAAGTGTAACTATTAACAGGGGGTAATGTTGGAGGGTTGAGTTTCTATAAGTGTAACTATTAAAGGGGAATGTTGGAGAGTATGAGTTTCTATAGTTGTAAACTATTAAAGGGGGAATGTGGAGAGTATGAGTTTCTATAAGTGTAACTATTAAAGGGGTAATGTTGAGGATTGTGTTTCTATAAGTGTAACTATTAAAGGGGAGTATGTTGGAGAGGTATGAGTTTCTATAAGTGTAACTATTAAAGGGGAATGTTGGAGGGTATGTGTTTCTATAAGTGTAACTATCTAAAGGGGGAATTTGGGGTTGTTGTATCTATAAGTGTAACATTAAAGGGGAATGTGGAGGGTATGTGTTCTATAAGTGTAACATAAAGGGGGAATGTTGGAGGGTATGTGTTCTATAAGTGTAACTATTTAAGGGGGATGTGGAGGGTATGTGTTTCTATAAGTTAACTATAAAGGGGGAATGTTGGAGGGTATGTGTGTATCTATAAGTGTAACTATTAAAGGGGGATTAGTTGGGTTATCTATGTATCTTATATGTAACTATTAAAGGGGAATGTGGAGGTATGTGTATTCTATAAGTGTAACTATTAAGGGGAATGTTGGAGGGTATGTGTTTCTATAGGTGTAACTATTAAAGGGGAATGTTGGAGGGTATGTGTATCTATAAGTGTAAACTATTAAAGGGGGATGTTGGAGGTATTGGTGTTTCTATAATTGTAACTATTAAAGGGTAATTGTTGGAGGGTAGTTGTATCTATAAGTGTAACTATAAAGGGGGAATGTTGGAGGGTATGGTGTATCTATAAGTGTAACTATTTAAAGGGGATGAATGTTGGAGGGTAGTGTGTTGTTTCTATAAGTGTAACTATTAAAGGGAATGTTGGAGGGTATGTGTTTTCTATAAGTGTAAACTATTAAAGGGGTGAATGTTGGAGGGATGAGTTTTCTATAAGTGTAACTATTAAAGGGGGAATGTTGAGGGTAGTTGTTTCTATAATGTAACTATTAAAGGGGGAATGTGGGAGGGTATGTGTTTTCTAAGTGTAACTATTAAATGGGGAATGTTGGAGGGTATGTGTATTCTATAAGTGTAACTATTAAAGGGAATGTTGGAGGGTATGTGTATCTATAAGTATAAACGTATTAAGGGGAATGTTGGAGGGTATGTGTTTCTATAAGTGAACTATTAAAGGGGGGAATGTTGGAGGGTATGTGTTTCTATAAGTGTAACTATTAAAGGGGGAATGTTGGAGTATGTGTATCTATAAGTGTAAACTATTAAAGGGGGAATGTTGGAGGGTGTGTGTTTCATAAGTGTAAACTTATTAAAGGGGGAATGTTGGGAGGGTATGTGTTTCTATAAGTGTAACTATTAAAGGGGAATGTTGGAGGGAGTGTGTATTCAAGTGTAACTACTAAAGGGGGAATGTTGGGAGGGTATGTGTTATATATGTAAGTAAATATTAAAGGGGGAATGTTGGAGGTATGTGTATCTAAGTGTAACTATTAAGGGGGAATGTGGAGGGTATGGTTCTATATTGTAACTATTAAAGGGGAATGTTGGAGGTATGTGTTTCTATAAGTGTAACTATTAAGGGGGATGTTGGAGGGGTATGGGTATCTATAAGTGATACTATTAAAGGGGGAATGTGGAGGTATGTGTTTTATAAGTAAACATTAAAGGGGTAATGTTGGAGGGTATGTGTTTCTATAAGGGAACTATTAAAGGGGGAATGGTGGAGGGTATGTGTTCTATAAGTGTAACATCAAAGGGGGAATGTTGGAGGGTAGTGTTTCTATAAGTGTAACTATTAAGGGGGAGTTGGAGGGTATGTGGTTCTATAAGTGTAACTTCAAAGGGGGAATGTGAGGTATGTGTTCTATAAGTGTAATATTAAAGGGGAATGTGGAGGGTATGTGTCTATGATCTATAGGTGTAACTATTAAAGGGGGATGTGGGGGTATGTGTATCTATAAGTGTAACTATTAAAGGGGAATGTTGGAGGGTATGGATCTAGGTGTAACTATTAAAGGGGAATGTTGGAGGGTATGTGTATCTATAAGTGTAACTATTAAAGGGGGAATGTTGGAGAGTATGAGTTCTATAAGTGTAACTATTAAAGGGGGAATGTTGGAGGGTATGTGTATATAAAGTGTAACTTAAGGGGAATGTTGGGAGTATGGTTTCTATAAGTGTAACTATTAAAGGGGATGTTGGAGGGTATGTGTTCTATAAGTGTAACTATTTAAAGGGTAATGTTGGAGGGTATGTGTTCTATAAGTGTAACTATTAAAGGGGAATGTTGGAGGGTATGGTTTCTATAGTGTAAACTATAAAGGGGGAATGTTGGAGGGTATGTGTTTCTATAAGTGTTAACTATTAAAGGGGAATGTTGGAGGGTTATATGTGTATTATAAGGTAAATATTAAAGGGGAATGTTGGAGGGTATGTGCTATCTGGGTAAGTGAACTATTAAAGGGGGAATGTTGGAGGGTATGTGTATCTATAAGTTAACTATTAAAGGAAGGGAATGTTGGGGGTATGTGTTTCTATAGTGTAAAACTCTGAAAGGGGGAATGTTGGAGGGTATGTGTTCTATAAGTGTAACTATTAAAGGGGAATGTTGGAGGGTATGTGTATCTATAAGTATAAACTCATTAAAGGGGGAATGTGTGGAGGGTATGTGTTTCTTATAAGTGTAACTATAAAGGGGAATGTGGAGGGTATGTGTTTCTATAAGTGTAACTATTAAAGGGGGATGTTGGAGGGTATGTGTTCTAAAGTAACTTTAAAGGGGAATGTTGGAGGGTGTGGTTTCTATAAGTGTAACTATTAAAGGGGAATTTTGGAGGGTATGTGTATCTTAAGTGTAACTTAAAGGGGGAATGTTGGAGGGTATGTGTCTATAAGTGTAACTATTTAAAGGGGAATGTTGGAGGGTATGTGTTATAAGTGTTGTAACTATTAAGGGGGAATGTGGAGGTAGTGTTTCTATATGTTAACTATTAAAGGGGAATGTTGGAGGGTATGTGTTTCTATAAGTGTAACTATTAAAGGGGGAAGTTGGAGGGTATGTGTATATATAGTGAACTAAAAGGGGGAATGTTGGAGGGGTATGTGTTTCTATAAGTAACTATTAAAGGGGTAATGTTGGAGGGTATGTTTCTTAAGTGTAACTATTAAAGGGGGAATGTTGGAGGGTATGTGTTCTATAAGTGTAACTATTAAAGGGGGGAATGTTGGAGGGTATGTGTTCTATAAGTGTAAACTATTAAAGGGGAATGTTGGAGGGTATGTATTTCATAAGTTTAACTATTAAGGGGGAATGTGGAGGGTATGTGTTTCTATACGTGTAACTATTAAAGGGGGAATGTGGAGGGTGTGTGTTTTTATAGGTAACTATTAAAGGGGGGAATGTTGGAGAGTATGGTTTCATAAGTGTTGTAACTATTAAAGGGGGAATGTTGGAGGGTATGTGTTTCTATAAGTGTAACTATTAAGGGGGAATGTTGGAAGGTATGTGTTTCTATAAGTGTAACTATTAAAGGGGTAATGTTGGAGGGTAGTGTTCTAATATGTGTAACTATTAAAGGGTAATGTTGGAAGGTATATGTTTCTATAAGTGTAACTATAAAGGGGTAATGTTGGTGGAAGTATGTGTATCTATAAGTGAACTATTAAAGGGGGAATGTTGGAGGGTATGTGTATCTTAGGTGGTAACATTTAAAAGGGGGGAATGTTGGAGGGTATGTGTTCTCTAGTGTAACTATTCAAAGGGGAATGTGGAGGAGTATGGTTTCTTAAGTGTAACTTAAAGGGGATGTTGGAGGGTATGGTATCTATAAGTGTAACTATTAAAGGGGGGAATGTGGAGAGGTTGTAGTATCTATAAGGTAACATTAAAGGGGGTAATGTGGGGGTATGTGTTTCTATAAGTGTAAAATTTAAAGGGAATGTGTGGAGGGTATGTGTTTTATAGTGTAAACTATTAAAGGGGGATGTTGGAGGGTATGAGTTCTATAAGTGTAAACTATAAGGGGGAATGTTGGAGGGTTAGGTGTTTCTATAAGGTAACTATTAAAGGGGTAAGTTGGAGGGTATGAGTGTTCTATAAGTGTAACTATTAAAGGGGGAATGTTGGAGGGTATGTGTTTCTATAAGTGTAACTATTAAAGGGGGAATGTTGGAGGGTATGTTGTATCATAGTGTAACTATTAAAGGGGGAATGTTGGAGGGTATGTTGTATCTATAAGTGTAAATATTAAAGGAGGGAATGTTGGAGGGTATGGTATCTATAAGTATAACTATTAAAGGGGGAAGTTGGAGGGTATGTGTTTCTATAAGTGTAAATATGAAAGGGGGAATGTTGGAGGGTATGTGTTTCTATAAGTGTAACTATTAAAGGGGGAATGTTGGAGGGTATGTGTATCTATAAGTATAACTATTAAAGGGGGAATGTTGGAGGGTATGTGTTTCTATAAGTGTAACTATGAAAGGGGGAATGTTGGAGGGTATGTGTTTCTATAAGTGTACACTATAAAGGGGGAATGTTGGAGGTATGTGTTCTATAAGTGTAACTATTAAAGGGGGAATGTTGGAGGGTGTTGTTTCTATAAGTGTAACTATTAAAGGGAATTTTGGAGGGTATGTGTATCTATAAGTGTAAACTATAAAGGGGGAATGTTGGAGGGTATGGTAGATAAGTGAAATTAAAGGGGGAATGTTGGAGGATGTGTATTATAAGTGTAAAATATTAAGGGGGAATGTAGGAGGTATGTGTTTCTATAAATTGTAACTATTAAAGGGGGAATGTTGGAGGGTATGTGTCTATAAGTGAACTATTAAAGGGGGAGTTGAGGGTATGTGATCTATAAGGTAATATAAAGGGGGAATGTTGGAGGGTAGTGTTTCTATAAGTAACTATTAAAGGGGTAATGTTGGAGGGTATGTATGTTTCTATAAGTGTAACATATAAAGGGGGAGAATGTTGGAGGGTATGGTGTTTCTATAAGTGTAACTATTAAAGGGGGAATGTTGGAGGGTAGGGTATGGTTTCTATAAAGTGTAACTATTAAGGGGAATGTTGGTGAGGTGTGTATTTCTATAAGTGTAAACTATTAAGGGGGAATGTTGGAGGGTATGGTTTCTATAAGTGTAACTATTAAAGGGGGAATGTTGGAGGGTATGTGTTTCTATAAGTAACTATTAAAGGGGGGAATGTTGGAGAGTATGAGTTTCTATAAGTGTAACTATTAAAGGGGGAATGTTGGAGGGTATGTGTTTCTATAAGTGTAACTATTAAAGGGGGAAGGTGGAGGGGATGTGTTTATAATCGTAACTATTAAGGGGTATGTTGGAGGGTATGTGTTTCTATATGTGGTAACTATAAAGGGGGTAATGTTGGAAGGTATAGTTTCTTAAGTGTAACTATTAAGGGGGTAATGTTGGAAAAGTATGTGTATCTATAAGTTGAACTATTAAAGGGGGAATGTTGGAGGGTATGTGTATCTATAGGTGTAACTATTAAAGGGGGAATGTTGGAGGTATGTGTATCTATAAGTGTAACTATTAAAGGGGGAATGTTGGAGAGTATGAGTTTCTATAAGTGTAACTATTAAAGGGGGTAAGTTGGAGGGTATGTGTATCTATAAGTGTAACTTTAAGGGGGAATGTTGGAGAGATGAGTTTCTATAAGTGTAACTATTAAAGGGGGAATGTTGGAGGGTATGTGTTTCTATAAGTGTAACTATTAAAGGGTAATGGTGGAGGGTATGTGTTTCTATAAGTGTAACTATTAAAGGGTAATGTTGGAGGGTATGAGTTTCTATAAGTGTAACTATTAAAGGGGGATGTTGGAGGGTATGTGTTTCTATAAGTGTAACTATTAAAGGGGGAATGTTGGAGGGTATGTGTAATCTATAAGTGTAACTATTAAAGGGGAATGTTGGAGGGGGGTGTATCTATAAGTGTAACTATAAAGGGGGATGTTGGAGGGTATGTGTATCTATAAGTATAACTATTAAGGGGGAATGTTGGAGGAGTATGTGTTTCTATAAGTGTAACTATGAAAGGGGGGAATGTTGGGGGGTATGTGTTTCTATAAGTGTAACTATTAAAGGGGGAATGTTGGAGGGTATGTGTGTTTCTATAGTGTAACTATTAAAGGGGGAATGTTGGAGGGTATGTGTTTCTATAAGTGTAACTATTAAAGGGGGAATGTTGGGGGGTATGTGTTTCTATAAGTGTAACTATTAAAGGGGAATTTTGGAGGGTATGTGTATCTATAAGTGTAACTATTAAAGGGGGAATGTTGGAGGGTATGTGTATCTATAAGTGTACTATTAAAGGGGGAATGTTGGAGGGTATGTGTATCTATAAGTGTAACTATTAAGGGGGAATGTAGGAGGGTATGTGTTTCTATAATTGTAACTATTAAAGGGGGAATGTTGGAGGGTAGTGTTTCTATAAGTGTAACTATTAAAGGGGGATGTGGAGGGTATGGGTATCTATAAGTGTAACTATTAAAGGGGGAATGTTGGAGGGTATGTGTTTAAAGTAACTATTAAAGGGGTAATGTGGAGGGTATGTGTTTCTATAAGTGTAACTATTAAAGGGGGAATGTTGGAGGGTATGTGTTTTATAAGTGTAACTATTAAAGGGGGGAATTTGGAGGGTATGGTTTCTATAAGTGGAACTATTAAAGGGGAATGTTGGAGGGTATGATTTCTATGAAGTGTAACTATTAAAGGGGGGAATGTTGGAGGGTATGTGTTTCTATAATGTAAACTATTAAGGTGGGAAATGTTGGGAGGGTATGTTTCTATAAGTGTAACTATTAAAGGGGGAATGTTGGAGGTATGGTTTCTATAAGTGTTAAATATTAAAGGGGTAATGTGGAGGGTATGTTTCTAAAGTGTAACTATTAAAGGGGAAGGGGGAATGTTGGAAGGTATGTGTTTCTATAAGTGTAACTATTAAAGGGGTAATGTTGGAGGGTATGTGTTTCTATAAGTGTAACTATTAAAGGGGTAATGTTGGAAGGTATATGTTTCTATAAGTGTAACTATTAAAGGGGTAATGTTGGAAAGTATGTGTTCCTATAAGCGTAACTTTTAAAGGGGTTGGAGGGTATGTGTATCTATAAGTGTACCTTATAAGTGTTTCCTTTTCTGGACACCGTCAAGAACCTCCCAACATTAAAAGGGGCTGAAAATGGGGCAGAGTGAAGCCTATTGAATCCCCACCCATAGTTAACACAGCCACACCCCTAGAATGCACCAATCACTCCCTGCCAGAAAGAAAGGTGTTCTGCGGCATGGGACAATTAAGGGTTATGCTACAAAATGATTTTGGAGAATGACCTTGGCCATACAATATGGCTTTGGTGAATGACCTTGGCCATACATTTTGACTTTAAAGAATGACCTTGGCCATACACTTTGACTTTGGAGAATGACCTTGTCCATACACTATGACTTTGGAGAATGACCTTGGCTATACACTATGGCTTTGGTGAATGGCCTTGGCCATACATTTTGACTTTAAAGAATGACCTTGGCCATACACTTTGACTTTGGTAAATGACCTTGGCCATCCACTATGGCTTTGGAGAATGACCTTGGCCATACACTATGAGTTTGGAGAATGACTGTGGCCATCCACTATGGCTTTGGAGAGTGACCTTGGCCATACACTATGACTTCGGAGAATTACCTTGGCCATATACTATGACTTTGGAGAATGACCTTGGCCATACACTATGACTTTGGAGAATCACCTTGGCCATACACTATGTTGCTGTTAGAAATCACATCATACTGACCTGAGGCTGGGGTGGATTTTGTGGGTAAGATGCGCTCTGGAGAAAAAAAAGAATTAAACCAAAAATGGATAAAATAAAGCGAGTGGATAATAAGTGGAACATTTAGTTATTTAGTTATTAATCATAGCCGTGTGATTTACTTACCACAACATCAGTTTTATTTACCAATTGCAAAAGCAAAAAAAAAACCAACAAAAAACACCCCTATAATTCCATTGTAACTGTAACCTGAATGTTGTGTCTAAATCTTATCCTACAGCCAATCGGATGGTTTCTTTCAGATCTCCCATTGAACTGCACCAATGAAAGCTGACAGCTAATTGGCTGTTACATGTCTTTCATGATTCCAGAATGCTTCTATTCAGCCAAGAGCATGGCTGCCATACAAAGAACTAGGAGGAATATCAGATAATTGATAGAAGGAAAGAAACGGATATTGATTTTTAGTGTCAAGGTGGATGTTAATAATTATTTAATGTCTGGACATTTCTGTTGGTTTTCCTTTAAGCCAAACCCTTAAATTCCTATTGAATGAAATTACATTTATTTTTGCTTCCTAAATCTACCACTAGGTGGCCCTACAACTTCATCAATGTCTGGATATCACTGCAACAAGAAGTTTATCTTTACTTTACTTTTTATGGGTCAGTGTAGCCTGTGTTATTTATACTGTATCTAATGGGGAGAATGTACAAGTAAGTATATAGAGCAGCACATTATCAGCAGCAATATCTTAAGTACATTTCCAGCCTGGAATCTTGTAATCACTTACAGTCAGGAATGTTCTATCTGTGGCCCTTCAGATATGTTGAAAACTACTACTCCCAGCATTCCCTGCATCCCTGCCCTGTGTTGTATTCTAAGCACTCCGCCTTTACTTTGCCAATTGCTTCAGTGTGCAGAAAATTACTCCAATCACAATTGTCTAAGCAATTCTCTCTCTCTCTCTCCCCTCTCTCTCTCTGTGTGTGTCTGTCTCTCTCTCTCTGTCTCTCTCTCCCTCTCCCTGTCTCTTTCTCTCTCTTTGTCTCTTTCTCTCTCTCTCTCTTTGTCTGTCTCTTTCTCGTTCTGTCTCTCTCTTTGTCTCTCTCATTCTCTCTTTTTAGTTCTGTCTCTATTTTTTGTCTGTCTCTTTCTTGTTCTGTCTCTCTAGTTCTGTCTCTCTTTCTCATTCTGTCTCTCTTTCTTGTTCTGTCTCTCTTTCTCATTCTGTCTCTCTTTCTCATTCTATCTCACTCTCTCTTTCTCATTCTGCCTCTCTCTTTCTCATTCTGTCTCTCTCTTCTCAGTCGCGTCTCTATTTCTCAGTCTGCCTTCTTTTCTCATCTGCCTCTCTTCTTTCTCATTCGCCTTCTCTCTTTCTCATTCTGCGTCTCTCTTTCTCATTCTGCCTCTCTCTTTCTCATTCTGCCTCTTCTTTCTCATTCTGGCTCTCTCTTTCTCATTCTGCCTCTCTCTTTCTCATTCTGCTCTCGCTTCTCATTATGGCTCTCTCTTTCTCATTCTGCCTCTCTCTTTCTCATTCTGTCTCTCTCTCTCTCAGACAATTAGCCCCATATTAGCAGTTTGCACAGTGTCCCAAACTTCAGGAAGCAGTTCCAAGCTCGCAGTTGTTCAAACACATAATCAATTGTCCTTGAATGCTAAACACGGAGTTTGATTTCAGATCACATGCACCGATATCACACTAACGGTTTGGAAAATCGCTGCCATTTTTATCACCACTATCATTATTTCCCCCTGGCATTTGGATGTTTTCGTGTGAGTGAAAAGGTTTTCGGATAGAGAGGCCAAGGGACTGACTCCATTTACAGCAAAATAGACTAAAAAGCCCATTACGACTGAGTAAAATTAGCAGCTTAGTTGCATTAGAGTTTGTGAGACCGTGTTGAATTATGGAAATTTATGATAATAAAACCCGGCAGAGCAGGGGGGGAGAGAGTGCGGTGTTGAGAGGGGCTGCCAGCTGCTTGTCACTGGGTACTGTCCATCTGCATGTTTAGCACATTACAAAATAGGTTAACATGTAACTGAACATGCTAAGACCTGTAGGGGGAAATCACGTATATTGGGTAAAGCAGAAACGCTACATTTTAAAGGAGCGGTTAACAATCCCATGTCTCTTTAAATACTATAACTATTACCACCAGATTGAAATCAAGCCATCCAATCACTGCTAAGTAACCACCCCTCCTGCCGACTACTGGTTCAGACATGCTCACTCTGTTCACCAAGGGAAGGATGTTCAGTTAGTTACTTTGTATCTTTCTGTGGAAGAGGAAGTGAAAGTAACATTTTGAACGCTGGACCTACAGTTAGTGCTTTATTGACATTATTGTGATTCAAGTTTTCTCCATTTTCCAAAGACCCAAATGAACAGAAAATAAAATGAACACATCTTATATTCTGTTTATTGTCCCTGAATAGAGGAATACACTATTTGAATATCCGTCTCTGGCTGCTGACTTAAGTAAAACTTTATTCCCGATTCATTATTAAAGGAGACAGAGCGTTAGTTTATAGGGAGAGTAGAAGGCATTAAAGCCTAATGAGTCCCTATTCATTATTAAAGGAGAATTAAAGTCTAATAATAAATTAAGTTCAGGTGATGTTTGGACAACCCAAACCGCTATATTTCCAACCTTAAGTATAGTATCAGTTTCCTAACCATTGATGTGTCTGCAAGTGCTACTCCCCCCTTCCCAAGCTCCTCTGCTTCCAGTAACCCCTCCCTGTGAGACAAATCTTTATTTGGCACCAGCCTCATAGACTTCAATGGATTGCAGCAGAGAACCATGGGAAATAGGAAGAAAAAGAGCATCAATGATTAGAATAGGAGGTATTTATCGGCTTATAAATACAAAAATAAAGCAATGCGTGTCATTATACCATAAGGAATTGCCAGAACTTGATTTATTATTAGACTTTTGTTTTACCTTAAGGTGAGAGAAGTGAGATAGACAGATTGACTGTCTAATCAGACCGCAAGTGTAGCAGAAGAGTGCAAGCTCACAGGACAAGCAGCTACCATCATTACCATATTAAACAGAGAAACGAGAATGTCAGCTTATAGGGTACATAGCTCAGACCACAGCCAGACAGTCAAGTCATAGGGGAAAATGAAGCAGTAGAGTGCCAGCTTATAGGCCAAGCAGCTCCATTCCTAGCCACTCTCTGTTATACAAGACATGCACTGTAGATGTTATTCATGTCTGCGCCATTAAATCTCCAGCTTGTATCAGGCCGTTAAATCATCGCCCTCCTAATCCATTTTGTAAGCGTCTCCTGTCTAGAAGGAAGGTTGTTTATTTCTGACCCTGACAAACACAGTTCCGTATCCCACGGGTGGTTTAATGCAGGAGAACCAAGCTCGCACCTGTAATACATCCAGTTTGGCCGCTCCTCTACAAAATCCCAGTCCCTTGGCGAGCGCCACTTAACCACCTGTCTAACCAGCAGACAAGCCGGGGGAACAGTCTCGAGCATGGAAAGCACTTAGCGCATTAAAAATGAATTGGACTTTTAGCCCAAACGATTCCGTGGCTTTTAATCTTTTCCAGCTGTTTACAAACAGAACAACGTTCCCAAGGTGTTAATTTCCCAGGAGTTTACGAAATAAATTATGAATCGATATATCGCCTGGTCAGCACAACAGCAGATGTAGCAGTTTCTGTACCCAATCCCTATGCCTCTGTCTGTTTTTATGAATTGGAGCTACCATATAGCTTTCCTTTTGTGGAGGCTTTGTAGATTTTCATACAGTAACTACTAATCTCTGCCTTGTCACCTGTATACACATGCAGCCAATGTGCAAAATAATCAGGCTGGAGCAGAGAGACATTACTGATCGCTCAGAGAAGAAATGGAAGAATACGCCTCCTCCTAAAATACAGATACATAAAGTAATAAAATGGGTACAGTTTTCCTTTAAAAACAATAGTAGAATTGTTTCTAAACCCCTCCCCCCCCCCCTTTTGGCCCAGGGCCTAACCAATGACCAGACATCTGCCATTGGATAGATTCCAGACTGAGTTGAAGAAGAGCATCTCCATTGTTAACTTCTCTGTTTTCACTCAATCCTTTTCCAGGTTGCAGCAGCCAATCATGTACTTGCCGGATGACATTGTAGTCCATGACTGCATGCTGGAGACTCTGCCACCTGCTCTGAGCATGTGTGAGCTTGTAAAAAGCTTGTACAGCTTCAAGAGGAGGCAGCATCATATTGCAATCAATATCAAGCTTCAGGAATGACGGACAGGTAAGCACAGGTCGTTATTCTAAGTTTATGTGTTTGGGGAAGGTGAGTATGAAGCTTCATATGGGAAGAGGGGGGTGAACAACATAAAGTGTCTTGGAAACCAACATGGCAGCTCCTACCCCTTATTTGCAGTATAGATGTTATTAATATATTTCCTTATTCATTAATCTATATAAAATAACAGAATCGTCACATTAACTGTTCCCTACGGCCGTGTTTCTGTAAATATGGATTGAAATGAGATTCCACGTGTCTCTCATGAATTGGGGTGTGATGAATGGCAAATGAAACGTCTCCATTACAGGAGAACCTACAATTTAAATCTCAGCCTGGTGATATGTTCAGCAGGTTTAAAGGGCCGATGTGATCCTGCCCCAACTCTGCAGTCTCGGTGTCAGATACTAGTTCCACTTGGTCAGTAACAGGAGTAACAACTGACAAGGGCTTCACAGATCAGAGAGCACAGACAACATTATGAACGGTGACTCTATCAGTGAAATGTACAGGCTGCAGGCAGAGAGACACAGAGAAAGAGACAGAAAGAGAGAAAGAAACGGAGAGAGAGCGGGGGAGAAGGGGAGAAAGAAAGAGACAGAATAAAATAGAGACAGAAAGAGACAGAGAAAGTGAGGAAGAAAGAAATAGGGAGAAAGGGAGAGAGAAACACAGAAAACGGGTAGAGAGACACACAGAGGAAGAGAGACACAGAGAGAGAGGAGGAGACAGAGAGACACAGAGAGAGAGGAAGAGACAGAGAGAGGAAGAGAGACAGACGGAGAGAGGTAGAAAAACTGAAAGGAAGAGACAGACAGAGAGAGAGGAGAAGAGAGACACAGGGAAATAGAGACACAGAGAGGAAGAGACAGATAGAAAGAGAGAGGAATAGAGACAGAGAGAGGAAGAGAGACACAGAGGAAGAGACAGACACAGAGAGAAGGAGAGAAAGAGACAGAGGAAGAAAGACAAAGTGAGAGGGAGAGAGACAAAAAAAGAAAGAGAGCGTTAGAGGGGAAAAAGGGACAAGGAGAGAAAAAGACAGAGAAAGCGGCAGAGAGACACAGAGGAAGAAAGAGCAAGGGAGATATCGAGATAGAGAGGGAGAGAGTGTGAGAGACACCCAGACACATTTGTCCATTCAGGGTACGTAACACGATAACCCAGCCTCCTATGATGTAAACCCCTAATAAAGTCATCCTATGCACGGTGGAACATTTGCCTTTGGGGGCTGAACTTGGTTTAAATCACATTATACAATGGAAGGGTTCAGGCCACAAGCATGAAATCAATAAGACAATGTTTCCTCCCGGAGATCTGTCTACACGGAAATGGGGTTTGAGGCACTTTGTGTAGATTGCCTTACAGGATTCACTTAATCAATCAAAATGGTTTCAGTGTGTCAGTAAGTAGCAAGTAGACGATTATCGATATCGAAAGTAGACGATTATCGATATCGAAAGTAGACGATTATCGATATCGAAAGTAGACGATTATCGAAATCGAAAGTAGACGATTATCGAAATCGAAAGTAGACGATTATCGAAATCGCGAAAGTAGACGATTATCGAAATCGAAAAAAGTAGACGATTACGATACGAAAGTAGACGATTATCGATATCGAAGTAGACGATTATCGATACGAAAGTAGCGTATCGAAATCGAAAGTAGACGATTATCGATAGTAGAGATATAGATATCGAAAGTAGACGATTATCGAAATCGAAAGTAGACGATTATCGATAGTAGACGTTATCGATATCGAATAGACGATTATCGAAATCGAAAGTAGACGATTATCGATATCGAAAGTAGACGATTATCGATATCGTGAAAGTAGACGATTATCGATATCGAAAGTAGACGATTATCGAAATCGGAAAGTAGACGATTATCGAAATCGCAAGTAGAAAGTCGAAAGGACGACGATATCGAACATCGAAAGTAGACGATTATCGAAATCGAAAGTAGACGATTATCGATATCGAAAGTAGACGATTATCGATATCGAAATCGAAAGTGACGATTATCGATATCGAAAGTAGACGATTATCGATATCGAAAGTAGACGATTATCGAAATCGAAAGTAACGATTATCGATAGTAGACATTATCGATACCGAAAGTAGACGATATCGAAATCGAAAGTAGACGACGATTATCGATTCGAAATAGACGATTATCGATACGAAAGTACGATTATCGATATCGAAAGTAGACGATTATCGATATCGAAAGTAGACGATTATCGAAATCGAAGTAGAAGATTATCGATCGAAGTAGACGATTATCGAAATCGAAGTAGAGACGATTACGATATCGATATCGAAAGAGATGATTATCGAAGCGAAAGTAGACGATTACGATATCGAAAGTAGACGATTATCGATATCGAAAGTAGACGATTATCGATATCGAAAGTAGACGATTATCGATATCGAAAGTAGACGATTACGAAAGAATAAATCGAAAGTAAGTAGCCGTGATATCGATATCGAAAGTAGACGATTTATCGATATCAGAAGTAGACGATTATCGATATCGAAAGTGACGATATCGAAATCGAAATAGACGATTATCGAAATCGAAAGTAGACGATTATCGAAATCGAAAGTAGACGATTATCGAAATCGAAAGTAGACGATTATCGATATCGAAAGTAGACGATTATCGATATCGAAAGTAGACGATTATCGATATCGAAAAGTAGACGATTATCGAAATCGAAAGTAGACGATTATCGATAGTAGACGATTATCGATATCGAAAGTAGACGATTATCGAAATCGAAAGTAGACGATATCGATAGACGATAGTAGACGATTATCGATATCGAAAGTAGACGATTATCGAAATCGAAAGTAGACGATTATCGATAGTAGACGATTATCGAAATCGAAAGTAGACGATTATCGAAATCGAAAGTAGACGATTATCGATAGTAGACGATTATCGATATCGAAAGTAGACGATTATCGAAATCGAAAGTAGACGATTATCGATATCGAATGTAGACGATTTTCGAGAAACGAAGCTCGAACTTCCGAAAATTCGAAAACGAAACTCAACAGTTTCGAACTTCTCTACCCATGATGTATAGACTAAAAAATTGCTGATTAAAACAAGATATTGCTTTACTCTACTTTAACTAAATAAACGTGCTTGAAATCAATTGTTCACTTTTCATCATTACACAGGTAAATCCCACTGAGCATGCTCGAGGTCACTGATCTAGGGAAGGGGCAGTAACTGCAGGAATTTCTGTCCTGTAAGACTTTACTGTGTATCTTTGGTTAAAAATTTCATAGAAAGACAATTGACATGTTGTTTTAGTCAGTATTTTCTGGGCTGTAAGTTGGGGTAATACATGATGCAAACATATCAGTGAATACTTTACATTTCTTTTCTCAAGAGAAGCTGTTTACCTGTACTATAGAGGCCCAATCATCTAAACTACAACTCCCAGAATTCTTCTTGGAAAAGAAAATGATCTGTCTAATTTTTATTGCATATACTGTAGTGACACGGATTATATTGATTGGTGCCCTGAGTATCCCCCTCATACCATACTCACTGTAGAGATATAGGCTGGTGTTGGTGATGCCAAGCTTGTTTGTAGCCACACAGGTATAGTTTCCATAGTGCTCCTCAGTCACATTAGCCACCATCAGCATAGACTGACTTCCAGTGTTCCTTATCTCCAGCCCCTGGGCGCTGTTTATCCTGCGGGTCCAATTGGGGTAAAGTAGACAAGGTCAAGTTTAAATACCAAGAAACAGAATTTGAACGATTCATTTAGAGACAAAAAACGGTGCTAATTTTGCCCCAACCAATCAGATGTTAGCTTTCAAATATTAAATAAGATCTGATTGGTTGGGGCAAAATTAGCACCGTTTTTTACGGTAAGAGATGGTAAGGTCAATACGCCTTTCATATGTCTGGTCTTTTAACAATACTGAGATTTACAGTTCAACTACACCATAATGGCTACAGAACAAATATCTCATTAATTGCTGATAGACATGATGTGCCACTTGCTGCACATTTACACAATTGCGTAGTCAGTAAAATAGAATAGACAATAGTAGCTTCGAGTGCCTCCCTCACCCAGTGGGAGGGAACATTGTAGCGACTTACACGTAGGATTATCTTGGTTCAGTGAGTAATCTGTAATAATTTATTAAACTCTTGTTACCTGCTCCCAATTCCAACTGTTGTGTTCAATATTGATAAACCCGCAGTATCGTAAAGTTCCGCTATCGCTGGTTATCGTACAATTACTATACAGCAGCCATACAATACCACACGGATGTAAAATACTGTGCGATATCTGTATTTTATGGCATGATCGCAAATGTACGACTGGTTGTCACGCCTTAATAAATACCGCTCATTAATAAATTTATTACTAACCAGGTATTTAATGATAATTAATGTCCCATTCTGGCAGAGTGAGCTGGCTCCTCCCTCCATGCTGTCAATCAAGGCTGTGAAAACTGACATCACAACCAATGATTGACTGCTGTTTCACCTGCTGCCTGCACATGCTCAAGTTCCTAGAAGCTCATTGAGCAGAAGGAGGAGGCAGCAACCTCTGCCAGAAAGGGAGATAAAGTGGGCAGTACTTTATAAAAGTGATAAAATAGCAGTTAGGGCTAAGGGACATGTCCATTGAATTTAGTTAAATAGTTACCTCGTGTCGTCCTTGTACCATTCGAAATCTGGAGCAGGGACGGCCGATGCCTCACACCGGAGAAAGGCTTGTTTGCCGGTCGTTGCTTCGTTGCTCTTGGATTCGGTAATGATAGGAGGATCTGCAGGGGAAGGTCACAGAATTTGAAACAAACCGACAAAAGTCACAAAACATCAACAACAAAATGTAACAAAAAAAAAATCCCTAACAGGAAAACGTGTCACTTGCCCTTGGCCTACGCCATTAGACGCCGCACATTTCGTAACCGCAGTCCAGGTTGTTTCCAGGTTGTTTTTCTTTCCTGTTCAGTTCATTTCCAAGCTCTCGACTCTCATTCACTTCTCTCCCCAAACAGCCCTGAGCGAATCCTTCACACCGACTCGCACTTTCTATGGGTCTGATTATTTCGTTTCTCTTTTTCTTGGGTTAATTTAAAAGTATTTTTTGTTTTGTTTGTATTTAATTCCTCGGCCGTAGTTTGCCTTTAGGGGGTGAAAATAAACCCAAGATCCCGCGTTGTTAGAAACGAAACAAATGTTGAAAATGTCAAAAAGAGATATTAAAAAAAAAATGGCTCAGCGGGAAACTCTCGCCCCAGACGGAGGATTAAGCGTACGGCGCCGCTCCGACAGGTTAAACTCTCCACGGCAACATTCAACTTTTCTTTATTTATTTTTCTCGTTTATTGACCGGCAGTTTCTCTTAATGTCGACATTAATAAACTTTATTCTTTATTCTGTTAGATCTTTATATTCTTTCAACCTTCAGCAGCTTCACAGCTGTTGGTAAACTGCAACTTTCTGCGGCGGTGCGTGGGTAAAGGAGAATGAAATTGAAATCGGCATCAGTGGACCGTATCATTCAAATGTTACAGTCGCTGTTAGGGCTAGGCCACACTAGCGCGTTTTTCGCGCGTTTGCGCACGCGTTTCGCGCCCGCGGTTTTTGCTAAAATGTAAACCGCGGGAACGTGAAAATTCCTGCAATTTCCGATGCGCATGCAATTGCGCGTCCATTCGCGTTTTGGTAACGCATGCGTTCGCCATTTTTGGTGCGTTAACACAGCGTTTCCATAACGCGAAATGCGAACGCACAAGAAAATCGCACACAAACGCGTGCGATAACGCTCGGCAGGATTAGAGAATTTGAGAATTCCCAATGACCTTTTATTTAAATATCTGCAAACTTTGAACTAGACAGGGAAAGGTTCAGGAGGGAAATAGCCAATAGGAAAGTAACATAGTAACAATGTACAGTTCGGGTTCCCATTTTAATTCTATTTGCGTCAAATCTCTTATTGCCCTATAACCTGCACGGTCCATTCCTACAGGGATCCCGTTCCAACTGCTCTCCTATAACCTGGAAATATCAGACTAATGAGGGATTATGTCACTTTGCATTAACGTAAACCTTCCGTTTATGCTGGGAATCTTCGTTCAATCATGTCCAGACATCTCTCTTTTCCATCCACAGATCCTTCTAGACAATATTAATTGTTACATTGTGTCCTTTATCTGAAATCCTATTTCCCCAAGTCTAACGTCCCACGTGAAGCTTTCAGGGCTGCGATTGGACGAGACAATTTCTTATAACCCATCAATACAGCTTGTTTGTTTTTCAGTAATTTTGTCTCTTGGGCTCCTTGTAATTGTTTTGTGCCTGGAAAACGCAATAAACCCATCAGACTCGGTGCGGTTATAATAACCCGTTTAACCCTTTCCTTGAAGTCGGATCGTGAAATGTTTCCATCCAATGGATGATGATGTCATGCAGGGAATATTTCAGGGACAACAGTTTAACTCAATTTAAGGGTAAATGCAACTTATTATTATATCTATATAATTATATCTAATTATATAGATACACATTTAATATCAGACAATTTATAAAGGATTTGACATGTGTTTCCTCTAGTTTCTTTATAACTGGTTAGTCTTACATCTTTCAGGTTTCTAAATATTGGGGTTTGGGGTTACAACATTTATCATTTGCAGGATGAATATGCCCTTTGAAGTCTGTAAATGACGATCCCTAAATAATATGCGGTAGTAACAAGGTGGTAGTTCAATTTTCAATTTATATATAGTTATATTTAGTGCAAAATCTCAACATTGCAATGTCAAAAGTGATGTCGCTTCCCCTTTAAACGAGTATGGATACTCACAGTTCACAGTGACTCGGACCTGCTTCACATCAGCTGACGCTACTTCGTTTGCCGCTTTGCACTCGTATCTCCCAGACTGCTCTCTGGTTATACCCTGGATATCCAGAAACTCTTCCTCCCCTTCAAAATCTCTGGCTGCAAAAAAAAAAATTTGAAAAAGGAGGTAAATAAAAGTATTTTCCAGTCCCTAATATGTACCTGGGAATAAATAATTATTCCAACATTTCCACCATTTAATTATTAATTACCACAGGATAGATCCCAGACTGAGGGGGTGGAGCTTGGGCAATACAGTTGTCCTTTAATATATACATGTAATCTGCATGGCTAATGACTGACTCTTCTGGCCAAGCTATCTTTGCCCACGTGCAAGCTCATAAAAAGCTCATACAGCTTTAAGAGGAGACATACACCTTTCCAAACATGGCAGCAACAGGGAGGAAGAGATGGTTAGTCTAAATGCTGTCACATATAAATCTACATTGGGGTGATCAGGTGGTACCTCATCTATAAACAAATTAAAGTGGATCTGCTCTTTAACTGTTACAGTGTTCCTATTATTATATATACTATGGGGGTTATTCACCGAGTTCCACCAGTGTGAAAACCGGCACAAATATTTTTGAAAACGTTCACTGCGTTTGCATCAACGTTGCACTGATTTTTACCATAATCGCCTTCTGGGGACCTGGTGTTATTGATTAATGTTACAACCCTATTCAACATTGGCCTCAAAGCCTTCGTGGAATACAAGCCCTTTGTGAATGACCCCCTTAACTAAAAACTCTGGAGTCTTACACCCCCTACAGGCACAAAATAAAATGACAACAATAGAAAATCAGAACATTGTAGTTAACACAGGGAACAATTCATCCAGCAGGGAACTTGTATTAGACATTTGGATCTCAGAGATTCTTGTTGAATCCTAAAAAATCTATAATGTTCATTTATATGCTAATAAAGCGATGGTTTTCTTCTGTCATGGTGGTAATTTAGGGGGGGGTCTTGTCCAAGGAGATGGAATTCGAGAAAACATCTGTCACTTCCAAATGTCCTCCAGAGGTGACAAGTGGAATTAGTCAGGGGGCTGCATGCACAGGAGAAGCAGTATGGCAATGCCAACACTAGCTCAATTCATACAATATTGCTGTCTGGAAGGAAAAACATTTTTTTCAGTTTATCTTCCTTTATTTTTGCTTTTTAGCTGACAGTAAGGTAGGAGGCATTCTCAAAGGACATTCCTTGTGTTTTAGTACATGTGCATGGGAGCTGCCATACTAACAAATGGTATTATTGGTTTGACAAGGTGTGGGGCTTTGGAACCCAATCAGAAAAGAGGATAGAAGGCTACGGTAAGGGGCCCCACATTATAGAGGGCCCCTGCATCCTGGCCTGTAAGAATTCTTGTCTGTCTTTTTCTCCTGCCTTATCACAAAAGGTAAATAGCCTGAGCTCACGACTGGGGAGTGGAAGGTGGAATTGGGAGAACATCAGGGATTCCTTTCCCCTACTATTTAGTGTTCACTGGTGTAGACAAGCTGTCACTTTAACTACAGCCCTCGCTCCACGTTAACGTTTTCTTTGAAGTGCTGCAATAAAGGATACGCGACAGTGAAGTGGATGCAGTAGATAAATATCGTATCTCTTTCTCCCTCCTTCTAATTCCTACCTGGCAACGCGTTTCACGTTTTTTTCTTTTCTCCCTCTCGCCGTGCCTTATTATTTGACGAAACATTGAAATTCTCCAACCGAACCCTGGCAATCTCATTGTCCAATTTGTGTTCAGTCCAAACAGCAAATTCTAATATCCACTGCGCGTGCTCCATTATGAATACGCTGGCTATGTAATGTTAGGCTTTAAGGGAAATTACATCTAGCAGCAATGTCCCCAAACTGAAGTATACAGCTTGATCTTCTTCCCAGATATATTACAGTCACAGCCAATGACTTGTAACAGAGCTGAGGGTCTTCGAGGGGGTCCTACTGCTAGATGTGAATTGTACTTGGGGGAGGACTGGGTTGTCTCTAGTAAATTTTTTCCTTTCATTCAATCTATGAAAGGTTACAAAAATTGAACCTAAAAAGTAACTTATCCACAGGGTCTTCTGATTGGATGTCTGACAGATGACCTCACTGCCCTTATACCATTGCCACACCCCTTACCATTGACCGCTGGTAAAATATGTTCTTTCCATGATCCTGCGTACATAAGGACAGTGAGCACTGTGCTGTGTCATGTAAATGGAGATAAACAAACTCAGACAATGATTAAATGATAAGAAAATGAGTTGTTTTCGAACAGACGGATCCCATTTCTTTATTACGCACGTTGGGTCCCAGATAGATCATTGCTAGATGGTGATATTGCCTGAAACACTGAAATCTAATTATCCTAATTCAGTTTTGCTTTACAATCCATTCAAATTGCTTCCCCCAAACACACACCACACAATATCCGCAAGGATCAAATTCAATTTAATAGAACTTTATGGCACATGACAGACAGTCCTGCCATGCCGATTGCAATCTTACCCCAAGGATGTTATCTCTCTCTTATCCTCTCTGACTATTGTTGGACTACAAATCCCATAATCCTCAGACAGAGAGATGGAGGAATGGATTAAAGGAGAACTAAAGTCTAATATAAAAATTGAGATCCATTGATTGTAACTTAAGTTCTAGGCCACACTGGCGGGATTTTTTCTCTTTTCCCCATAATCCTTTGCGGCAAGGCAGCAGACCCACATTTTGAAATGACCAACTGAAAAGGACCCTGGACTGGCGAAAGACCTGTACCACCAATCAATAATCAATTAGTAATAATGTCAATGATATTCCAATACATTGAAAATCATTTACACTATTATTGAGTTCCCTACTGATTCCATAGGCAGGTGTGATTGGAGATATCATGGGACTATTAATTAATCTTGGATTTTACACTGATTTGGCTGCTTGGCAGCCATTAATAGTGATGGCCCAGTTCGCGGATTTACCAAGTTCGCGAATGGCGGATATCGCGGTATTTTCGAAAAAACGGGAAAATACGAGAAATCCTCGTAAATTCAAAATTTTGCGGATCTTTCACATTTTTGGACGGAGCAAGCCACATTTTCAGGTCCGTATTTTCGAAGAATCCTTGTTTTTTCGAAGAACGGATTTTGCCGAACTTTTATTTTAATAGGTTTTAATGAGTCCGCTCGCCGATTTTCGAATTTTCGAATTTTTCCGAAAATTCGTGGATTTTGCGAAGTTCGGACATCTCTAGCCATTAATGCATCACTCAGTCATTCCCAGCTTGTTTCTAACCTTGAGATAGTTCTGAACTGAAGTATTAATATTCCGCAAATGAACAGAGTTTGGAAGAGTTGGTTGTTTAATGGCACTGCAGTGAGTGATAGATTGTACGCTCACCTGCAATTTCACCATCATTCAAATGTCTTTGGGAAAAGATTAGTCACTTGTGTCAGATCTTTGTTTTGCTAATTGCACAGGTAAAAGAAATTGGAGTGTTTGAAGGAGGATTATCGAGTACACAGAGATGTTATGTCTATAATAATAATAAAACATATTGTTAATATTCCAGAGAACTAAGTAGTCAAGCACCAGGGTGTAAATAAATCAGAGTTCTAAAGTTGATAGAGTTGATAATGACAATTTTTAAAGGGCAAGCTAAAGTTAATTCAAGGTTTCTGTCGGAATCGGCAACTCAATATTTATGATAAGTTCATAGATGTAGGTGTAGGGTTTCAGAAAATATAACTATGGTTAAAGGGGAACTATGGTCTCCATACAAGTAGGTTTAAATAAAAGACTTCTTCAGTATTAATGTTAAAATGTTCCCCGGATCAGATCTCTAGGAAAAACGTGTAAACTTGAAAAGATATATTGCTGGAAAAGTAATTCAGCAATATAAATGCTCTGATCACTGGTTTCAATCTCTGCCAGCACCTTTAGTATAGTACAGTATAGTATAGTATAGTATAGTATAGTATAGTATAGTACAGTATAGTACAGTACAGTATAGTATAGTATAGTATAGTACAGTATAGTACAGTACAGTACAGTATAGTATAGTATAGTATAGTATAGTACAGTATAGTACAGTACAGTACAGTACAGTATAGTATAGTATAGTACAGTATAGTATAGTATAGTATAGTACAGTATAGTACAGTATAGTATAGTATAGTACAGTATAGTATAGTACAGTATAGTATAGTACAGTATAGTACAGTATAGTATAGTATAGTATAGTATAGTATAGTACAGTATAGTATAGTATAGTACAGTATAGTACAGTACAGTACAGTATAGTATAGTATAGTACAGTATAGTACAGTACAGTACAGTATAGTATAGTATAGTACAGTATAGTATAGTATAGTAAAGTTTAGTATAGTAAAGTATAGTATAGTATAGCATAGTATAGTATAGTGAAGAAAAGTATAGTATAGTATAGTATAGTACAGTATAGTAAAGTATAGTATAGTAAAGTATAGTACAGTACAGTATAGTACAGTATAGTAAAGTATAGTATAGTAAAGTATGCTATAGTAAAGTATAGTAAAGTAGAGTATAGTACAGTATAGTATAGTAAAGTAAAGTATAGTAAAGTATACTATAGTAAAGTATAGTAAAGTAGAGTACAGTACAGTATAGTATAGTAAAGTATAGTAAAGTATAGTATAGTAAAGTATAGTATAGTATAGTATAGTTATTAGTTACAGTATTTCGTATAAGTACAGTATAGTACAGTATTAGTAAAGTATAGTATAGTAAAGAAAGTAAGTACAGTTATAGTATAGTACAGTATAGTTATAGTTACAGTATAGTATAGTACGTATAGTACAGTATAGTACAGTACATAGTATAAAGATAGTATAGTTAAAGTATACTATAGTAAAGTATAGTAAAGTAGAGTATAGTACAGTATAGTATAGTAAAGTATAGTAAAGTAGAGTATAGTACAGTATAGTATAGTAAAGTATAGTAAAGTAGAGTATAGTACAGTATAGTACGCAGTTAGTTAGAGTAGAGTACAGTACAGTATAGTTTTAGTACAGTATAGTTAAAGTATAGTATAGTAAAGTTATAGTATAGTATAGCACAGTATAGTATAGTATAGTATAGTATAGTATAGTAAAGTATAGTATAGTATAGTATAGTATAGTATAGTATAGTAAAGTATAGTAAAGTAGAGTATAGTACAGTATAGTATAGTATAGTAAAGTATAGTAAAGTAGAGTATAGTACAGTATAGTAAAGTATAGTATAGTAAAGTATAGTATAGTAAAGTATAGTATAGTATAGTACAGTATAGTATAGTACAGTAATAGTATAGTATAGTATAGTATAGTCAGTATAGTATAGTACATACAGATATAGTATAGTAAAGTATAGTAAAGTAGAGTATAGTACAGTATAGTATAGTAAAGTATAGTAAAGTAGAGTATATAGTACAGTATAGTACAGTACAGTACAGTATAGTATAGTAGAGTACAGTACAGTATAGTATAGTATAGTATAGTAAAGTATACTATAGTAAAGTATAGTAAAGTATAGTAAGTAGAGTACAGTACAGTATAGTATAGTAAAGTATAGTAAAGTATAGTATAGAGTATAGTATAGTATAGTATAGTACAGTATAGTATAGTACAGTATAGTAAAGTATAGTATAGTAAAGTATACTATAGTAAAGTATAGTAAAGTAGAGTATAGTACAGTATAGTATAGTAAAGTATAGTAAAGTAGAGTATAGTACAGTATAGTACAGTACAGTACAGTATAGTATAGTAGAGTACAGTACAGTATAGTATAGTACAGTATAGTAAAGTATAGTATAGTAAAGTATACTATAGTAAAGTATAGTAAAGTAGAGTACAGTACAGTATAGTATAGTAAAGTATAGTATAGTAAAGTATAGTATAGTATAGTATAGTACAGTATAGTATAGTACAGTATAGTACAGTATAGTATAGTAAAGTATAGTAAAGTATAGTATAGTATAGTATAGTATAGTATAGTATAGTACAGTATAGTACAGTACAGTACAGTACAGTATAGTATAGTACAGTATAGTAAGTACAGTATAGTAAAGTATAGTAAAGTAGAGTACAGTACAGTATAGTATAGTAAAGTATAGTAAAGTATAGTATAGTTAAAGTATAGTATAGTAAAGTATAGTAAAGTATAGTAAAGTAGAGTACAGTACAGTATAGTATAGTAAAGTATAGTAAAGTATAGTTAGTAAAGTTAGTATGTATAGTATAGTACAGTATAGTATAGTACAGTATAGTACAGTATAGTAAAGTATACTATAGTAAAGTATAGTAAAGTAGAGTATAGTACAGTATAGTATAGTAAAGTATAGTAAAGTAGAGTATAGTACAGTATAGTATAGTAAAGGATAGTAAAGTAGAGTATAGAAGTATGTATAGTAAAGTATAGTAAAGTAGAGTACAGTACAGTATAGTATGTAAAGTATAGTAAAGTATAGTATAGTAAAGTATAGTATAGTATAGTATAGTACAGTTATAGTATAGTACAGTATAGTACAGTATAGTAAAGTATAGTATAGTAAAGTATAGTATAGTACAATACAGTATAGTATAGTATAGTACAGTACAGTAGTAGTAAAGTATAGTAAAGGAGAGTATAGTACAGTATAGTATAGTAAAGTATAGTAAAGTATAGTATAGTAAAGTTATGTATAGTATAGTACAGTATAGTACAGTATAGTATAGTATAGTATAGTATAGTATAGTACAGTATAGTATAGTAAAGTCAGTATAGTACAGTATAGTATAGTACAGTATAGTACAATAGTATAGTTAGTATAGTTAGTATGTATAGTATTAGTACATACAGTACAGTATAGTACAGTACAGTATAGTACAGATAGTATAGTACAGTATAGTATCGTATAGATATACAGTATAGTATAGTACAGTATAGTACAGTATAGTATAGTATAGTATAGTATAGTACAGTACAGTATAGTATAGTAAAGTACAGTATAGTACAGTATAATATAGTACAGTATAGTACAGTATAGTATAGTATAGTATAGTACAGTATAGTATAGTACAGTATAGTATAGTACAGTATAGTACAGTACAGTATATATAGTACAGTACAGTATAGTATAGTATAGTATAGTAAGTACAGTATAGTATAGTATAGTATAGTATAGGATAGTACAGATAGATAGTATAGTATAGTACAGTACAGTAAGTACAGTATAGTATAGTATAGTATAGTACAGTATAGTATAGTACAGTACAGTATAGTATAGTAAAGTACAGTATAGTACAGTATAGTATAGTACAGTATAGTATAGTATAGTATAGTACAGTATAGTACAGTACAGTATAGTACAGTATAGTACAGTATAGTACAGTATTATATAGTATAGTATAGTATAGTACAGTACAGTATAGTATAGTATGTATAGGATAGTACAGTATAGTATAGTATAGTATAGTCAGTACAGTTACAAAAGTATATGTATAGTATAGTACAGTATAGTACAGTACGTATGTATAGTTATGTATAGTATAGTACAGTAAGTATAGTATAGTACAGTACAGTATAGTATGTATAGTATAGTATGTACAGTACAGTAACAGTTAAGTATAGTATAGTAATAGTATAGTACAGGATTAGTATAGTAAGTATCAGTATAGTATAGTTAAGTACAGTATAGTACAGTATAGTATAGTAATAGTATAGTACAGTACAGTACAGTATAGTACAGTATAGTACAGTACAGTTATAGTACAGTACAGTATGTATAGTATAGTATAGTATAGTATAGTATAGTATAGTATAGAGTAATAGTATAGTAAAAGTATAGTAGTATAGTACAGTATAGTAAAGTATAGTATAGTACAGTATAGTAAAGTAGAGTATAGTACAAGTATAGTATAGTAAAGTATAGTTAAAGTGAGTATACAGTATAGTAAAGTATAGTATAGTATAGTATAGTATAGTATAGTATAGTATAGTACAGTATATAGTATAGTACAGTATAGTATAGTACAGTAGTACAGTACAGTATAGTATAGTATAGTACAGTACAGTATAGTATAGTAAGTACAGTACAGTATATATGTATAGTATAGACAGTATAGTATAGTATAATAGTATATAGTATAGTATAGTTAGTACAGTATAGATAGTAAAGTATAGTACAGTATAGTACAGTATAGTAGTATAGTAAAGATAGTAAGTAAGTATAGTAAAGTAGAGTTAACAGTATAGTATAGTACAGTAAGTACAGTATGTTAGAAAGTATAGTAAGTAGAGTATACAGTATAGTAAAGTATAGTATAGTATAGTATAGTATAGTATAGTACAGTATAGTACAGTATAGTATAGTATAGTATAGTATAGTATAGTATAGTGTACAGACAGATAGTACAGTATAGTACAGTATAGTACAGTAGTATAGTACAGTATAGCATAGTATAGTACAGTACAGTTAGTATAGTACAGTACAGTACAGTATAGATAGTACAGTATAGTATATAGTACAGTACAGTATAGATAGTATAGTACAGTATAGTACAGTATAGACAGTATAGTATAGTACAGTATAGCTAGTATAGTATAGTACAGTACAATAGTATAGTACAGACAGTACAGTTAGTATAGTACAGTATAGTATAGTATAGTATAGTATAGTATAGTACAGTACAGTACAGTATAGTACAGTATAGTACAGTATAGGACAGTATAGTATAGTACGTATAGATAGTATAGTACTAGTATGTACAGTACAGTATAGTATAGTAAGTACAGTCAGTAGTATAGTAGTAGTATAGTACAGTACAGAAGTATAGTAGTATAGTACAGTATAGTACAGTTATAGTTATATTAGTACAGTATAGTAGTAGTATAGTACTAGTACAGTATAGTCATAAGTATAGCATAGTAGACAGTAAGTAGTACAGTATGTATAGTATAGTAAAGTATAGTATAGTACAGTAAGTATAGTATAGTACAGTATAGTATAGTAAAGTATAGTACAGTATAGTATAGTAAAGTATAGTAAAGTAGAGTATACAGTATATACCTTTCAGCTGTAAAACAGCTATTTTCAAGTCTGCAGCATACTTTGTATTTGTCTGTGTGAAGACAGAAGCAGATTGACATGTTGTACTTGATTTTACTTTCTGTAAAAGTTCCAGTAGTTTGGGGTAAAATCACTAATGACACCACATATTTCCAAAATAAAAGCTGGGTAGTGTTTGGTCTTCAGGCCTAAATATTGGATGCTCTCTAGGCTGACCACGACCGAACCTAGACGTAGATCTTCGTGTTAACTTGTTCATTTGTTGAGAGATCACGTTCCCTTTAAGGTTGATGTTCCAACGAATTACAGTGTTTTACAAAATTTTGTTCGTTTCACTAGTCTCGTGTACTTGATTCCGCCCCATAAGGTAAGAACCCAGCGGTGACTCTAACATGACTATAAAGTTATTTAACCTCTCTTAAAAAACCAGGTGCGTTCTTCACAAAAAACCCTTTTCAATGTATTGACCAGATGACAAATGGACGGACATTTGAGACTGACAAGTCCACTTTATCACAGTCTGTAACAATTGACAAAGGTCGGGGCAGCTCAGGAACAGTGAAATATGTCATAATGTAGATTGCAAAGGGCAAAGGTGGAAGGCGTTGTTTTCCAGGATAAATATGTCCTTTATTGTCCTACAGACGGGGACTGAACACATTAACCCAGCTATAGGCTACTACATTGTATGGGGACATTAAATGGCTGGTAGATGAAAACGGGATTTACCAGAAACATTTCTTGATATTTTGTTCACTAATTTCCCTTTTAAATTTTAAAGGTCCAAAACTATTACATACAACATGGGTTATATTGGATGGGGCTGAACTAAAGATGGCCAGACCCTGTTTATAACAGAATAATAAGAGCAGACACAAAATACTGCAGGGAATTGTAACGTTGGGTTTGAACAACAAACAGCAAATCGGAGATATAGAAAACTTGGGATATTATGTCTGAAAAACTGATTGAATTGGGTTTGCACACAAATCAGGGCAGGGTGACAAGTCAATGTTGGAGAAACATGTTGGACAGATCAATAGGTCTCGGAGGAATTGGATACAAAGACCCTGTAGGGCAGTTTGGAACATTTAAAATAATATAACAGGTCATGACCTTGATGTACATGCAGGGAATGTTAACAGGGAGGGAACTGAATTAAATTCTCCCACAGTAGATCTTTTATTGGGACCATGACACTGGTTACCCTAAAGGGCACGTCCACCCTTAAAACAAAAAAAATGGTGCCACATTTTTACCCGTTCATTATCTGCACGTGTAACCAATATTTAGTGATAAGTTCTATTCCAGCTCGCCACACAGGGGACGTTAATCATCATTAAATATCTGGTTAGTGATACAGATAATATAGAGCTGAATGATCAGTTGGGGTTGGGGGCAGGTAACTGACAACCAGTTTCTTGCTTTAAGGGGAACATTCCCTTTTAGCGAAGAGTCCAACTGCACCCACTTCCTACAATCTGCATTATAGTACGGGAAGAGATCTGAGGCTATAATACCTTAGGGACCATGACATACGCGTAGGCACTAGATGAGGTGCATGTTTTTTTTTAAAAGAACATAAACATCCCTAAATGATGGAGGTAATTGAATGAATGGCACTAATGATACCCACTGACAACCAGAAAATTATCTGAATGAGTGAACGTCGGTTTACAGTATCGATGAACTCATTACTGAGTCACGCATGCAAATGTCCACACACACACACACACGCGTGACTTCTTTAGGATCTCATGGCATTTCTGTACCCCAACTCGATTGGATTAACGTATTCCAATTGTAATTAGGAACATCTGGTAAAGTGAGAACTAAGTTTATCCTTGGTTCTGGGTTCTAATTATTGCACAAGCTTCTCTACTCCCCTTATTAATTTAGTTATAATTATCTAGTCTATCTTCTAGTCAATTCAATATTATCTAACCTGTTCATCAAATCATTCTACCCCCCTATTAATTTAGTATATATCTAAACTGTCTTCATTATAATCCAGCTTTTATATTTTATTAATTTAGTTATAATGTATATAATCTGTCTTCATCATAATCCAGCTTCTACCTCCCTTATTCATTTATTTGAATGTAATGATCCAGGTTCTATTCCTCTTATTAACTTACAAAGGATCATCATCCAACTTCGCCTTCATTCCATGTTTTAAGATTCTGTTGTGATCTAATGTTACACTGCAGGTTAGGAATAGAGAATTGCAGCTTTCAGCACCCTGGACAACAGAGGGATCATAGTTTGATCTGACTGAGCTACAGGACTTGATATCCAGTGACATAAAATACTCCCTGTGTGATGACATAGATATTCATACAAATTCATCTCATTGGCAGGGGAATCTGCCCATCCCTAGGTTGTCTCTAAGTGACAACAGAATAAAGGGCTGACACAGCCAAGAAGACCTTGTTGTTACAATGTTCATTATGTAGACATGTTGAAAATATTTCACAATTATTAAGGTGTTTACACATTGTCTGTTCCTCTTTGTTACTAGATAAGGACTATGTTTACCTACACTTAATAGGAACATACACCTGTTGATATTTGCACCTAAAGCATCTGGGGGTGAGGCATGTGATGTCATATGGCTGCTGTATCAATAGCCTGGTGTCTGGGGCAAAACCCTTTTAAACTCCAAAACAAAACAACAAGTGACAAGATTAAGATATGAAAATATGGAAACACAAACAAGACATCCCCCTTAATTCATTGGATGGTGCATGGATCAGTTCATGGCAGTTCACCCAAGAAAACCAAGTGTCCTGGTGAAAACAAAGATGGCTGACATCCTTATAATCCTTAAATTTAAGTTTCGAAGATTGCACTGGTCATATCTGAAAAGAAAGCCTATACACACGCAAGAAATACTTTTAAAAAGGGGGTACATTTAACTGTTCATTTCTAAGAACAATATAGTTCCCCTTTAAGTAAATGTTTTAAGATTGGTTTTTATTTTTTATCGCTTTTCCACCAGACCAGTACTTTTTAACAGAAGTCTTTGATTGAGGTTTCCAACAATCACTAGTAATTGGAGCCTTAACATAAAATGTGCTAATCAACTTTCCGTGGGTAGAATAAGTATAACAATATGTTTTAAGTGAAAAGGACTTGAGCAGAACAATTTTTTCATGTCCCTAATTATAAAGTATTGGCAGAAGACTTCCAATATCGTTGACTTTTATGCCATTGTAGGATTGGATATCTATTGCATACAAATGGTTTTAGTCCAGTACCTCTGAAATATTAAATTTCATAGTTTCCTATATGACACCATAAAGGGTAATTATAGTAGTGGTAAGCTCTGAAAGCCTAAACCTCTATCCTCAATTCTGGGTTCCATCTAGATGTTTCATACCATCACATAATGCTGGTCTTGACACCCCTTTCAATACATTCTGGTAGTTGTCCATTGAGGACATGCTCTATAAGGAGAGTGTCTTCCCATTGGCCAGAACGGGAACAGTCCAAGATGGTAGGAGGGGGTGGGTCCAGATGGAATTATGAGCCAATCTACAGCCAGGTATGACAAATGTAGATGTACACAGGGGTGAGTACCTGGTGGTTTAGTCTTCAGGTATGCATGTGGATTTGATATGTGGGGTATAATTGCCATTTAAAATGCCTCCAAATTCTGTTGGTGTGGTTAATGACCAACCATCTGTATTGCCATTTAACTGCTGGTCACAGTGATAAAAATATTAACATTTTCCTACATTATAATTTAAACAGTTGATACCCAAATACATAGCCATACCCTCTCTATATGCCAGTCACTATTAGGGGACCTATGTAATTAAGACATAATAATAATATTATTATTAACATGTATAATAATGCTTTTGCAATATATCTGATAGCAAGGCAATATGGAATCATAAGGCACATTTACATTTTAGCTTCCCCTTTAAACTTCATTCTCGAGATGTCTTTCTCCAATAAAACACAATGTTTCCCCAAGGCTCCAAACCTGTTATTCTGATGCAAAAGTAACATCATAAAAAACCCATCAGTAAAATAACAGCCCCTGCGTCTCTCCATACAATAGATCTTTGATTGGAAGAAAGGAATTGTGATTCTGGGGATTATTTTCTGCTTGAGAATTTCTGTATTACAAAGAATTCGAATATAAACACCTTGTTATAAGAATGGATGAACGCTCAGCCTGGCACTAATCCCTCCCAGCCTTTCTCTCCACAGTCCTAATGGCCGCGCCAAACAATTTAATGTGAGTTTCTCACGAACAGAAAGCTGTACAGGAAGCTCAGTAGAGCCTTGTTATCTATCCGACCTTGTTCTCTAACAAGACATAAGGAAAGGGTCTGCATCTTCTCCTTGTTAAAGGGTTCTCCTTGTAAAGGGTCTCGTTAAAGGGTCTCCTTGTTAAAGGGGCTCCTTGTTAAAGGGTCTCCTGTTAAAGGGTCTCCTTGTTAAAGGGTCTGCAGCTTCTCCTTGGTTAAATCTCATTAAAAGAACATAGAACAGATCTCAGGAATTCATTGTCTGCAGGAAACTCACACAAATAATGCATTCTGTCGCCTACGGTCCCTGCGGGCGCAGAACTACAAATTGCAGCATTGTTGCTGCAAAACAATAAGGACCAGAATAATTTTTATATATTAACCATACTGTCGAATAATTCTACACATATAGATCAGTTAATAATAAAAGGACATGTCCACCCTTAAAAGAAAAAAAAATGGTAATTTCACTGAAAGAGGTTTTGCCTCCTCCCCTCTGCTCAATGAGCTTTTAGGAACTTGAGCATGTGCAGAGGAGTCAGCAGAGGAAAGAGGCAGGCAATCGTTGGCTGTCATGTCAGCTGTCACAGCCTTGATTGACGGCATGGAAGGAGGAGCCAGCTTACTCTAACTTGTGCTGTGTAAGAAGCCACACCCCCCAATTTAGACTGAGTACACACATAGAGATCCTTCGTCCTAAAGTAGCCACGGCCGAGCAGAGGACCACATGATCGTTGTTTTCCAACCCATCCCAATTGCCCATTCATTTGAATTAAACTGATGAATGGTCGGTCATGGCCGCACGAAGGAACCGTCAATATTTTGGACGATCGATCTAAATATATACACTGAAATGTAAGGACAAGTTCATCTGCAGTATAGGGGGATTTTTTTTTTAGTTGAATTAAAATGGTTTAAAGGGAACTGTATTCATTGCTTGTCCTCACAATTGTATCACCTCACTGACACAATTCATATGAATCTCTTGCTTATAAGATTTCATTGGCTCTGCAGGAGCTGGCGTGTTATGCCTTATGATGTCATCAATGGGCACACAGTTTTATGTCAAAAAACTAACATGACCATGGGTGGGAATAAAGAAATTACAATGAGAAAATAAATATGGCATGAAAATGGCTGATGATGTCATAATTTGTAATTTAAAAAACACGAAAGGAGAGACTGCCTGGTACATGAACAGATTTACAGTAAACCCCCTTTAATTTTCCCATCCTTGGAACTTTTATCTGGAGCTTATCTTGAGTATCCTTAACTGACGGGTGTTCAAGTGTAACATTGGTTACAGTTAGTGGGAGGGGCTGCAGGAGATTATCCTGTACCAGGACCAATCAAATTCACCTGCCTGCATGGGGCTAATAAAGTCACATGGGGCTTACAAAATTCAGCCTTCAGTAAAAATCTGTTGGAAGTCAGAATATCTTTTTCAAAATTATGATTCCTTTCCTGCTTAGATAAGAAACAAACTGGGTCCGGTTGTTCTTTCTTTCCTGTTTAATAATTTCATCTTTTTTTTTTTTTTTTTTTTTTGTTTCTTTTTTTTTCACTGTTTTATTGCTGTTTGTGGTGCTTCCCATCTTGTTTATTTAGTGTTTATTATAATACACATTGGCTCTTACCAATAAATCATTAGTTTCCAGACAAAACCATTGACCTTCCTCACTGCAACGTCTGGGACTCAAATACCAAACATTCCGATATCAGGGAAATGGGGCGTCCGTTTCAGGGAACCCAGTTGTATAGTACAGTACAGTATAGTATAGTATAGTATAGTATAGTATAGTACAGTATAGTATAGTATAGTATAGTACAGTACAGTACAGTACAGTATAGTATAGTATAGTATAGTACAGTATAGTATAGTACAGTACAGTATAGTATAGTAAAGTACAGTATAGTACAGTATAGTATAGTACAGTATAGTATAGTATAGTATAGTATAGTATAGTACAGTACAGTATAGTACAGTATAGTACAGTATAGTACAGTATAGTATAGTATAGTATAGTATAGTACAGTACAGTATAGTATAGTATAGTATAGTATAGTACAGTATAGTATAGTATAGTATAGTACAGTACAGTACAGTATAGTATAGTATAGTACAGTATAGTACAGTACAGTATAGTATAGTATAGTATAGTATAGTACAGTATAGTATAGTATAGTACAGTACAGTATAGTATAGTATAGTATAGTATAGTACAGTACAGTACAGTATAGTATAGTATAGTATAGTATAGTACAGTATAGTATAGTACAGTACAGTATAGTATAGTAAAGTACAGTATAGTACAGTATAGTATAGTATAGTATAGTATAGTACAGTACAGTACAGTATAGTACAGTATAGTACAGTACAGTATAGTACAGTACAGTATAGTATAGTATAGTATAGTATAGTATAGTATAGTATAGTATAGTACAGTATAGTATAGTAAAGTATAGTACAGTATAGTACAGTATAGTAAAGTATAGTATAGTACAGTATAGTAAAGTAGAGTATAGTACAGTATAGTATAGTAAAGTATAGTAAAGTAGAGTATACAGTATAGTAAAGTATAGTATAGTATAGTATAGTATAGTATAGTATAGTATAGTACAGTATAGTATAGTATAGTACAGTATAGTATAGTACAGTACAGTACAGTATAGTATAGTATAGTACAGTACAGTATAGTATAGTATAGTACAGTACAGTATAGTATAGTATAGTACAGTATAGTATAGTATAGTATAGTATAGTATAGTATAGTATAGTACAGTATAGTATAGTAAAGTATAGTACAGTATAGTACAGTATAGTACAGTATAGTAAAGTATAGTATAGTACAGTATAGTAAAGTAGAGTATAGTACAGTATAGTATAGTACAGTATAGTACAGTATAGTATAGTAAAGTATAGTAAAGTAGAGTATACAGTATAGTAAAGTATAGTATAGTATAGTATAGTATAGTATAGTACAGTATAGTACAGTATAGTATAGTATAGTATAGTATAGTATAGTATAGTATAGTACAGTACAGTATAGTACAGTATAGTACAGTATAGTACAGTATAGTATAGTACAGTATAGCATAGTATAGTACAGTACAGTATAGTATAGTACAGTACAGTACAGTATAGTATAGTACAGTATAGTATAGTACAGTACAGTACAGTATAGTATAGTATAGTACAGTATAGTACAGTATAGTATAGTATAGTACAGTATAGTATAGTACAGTATAGTATAGTATAGTACAGTATAGTACAGTACAGTATAGCATAGTATAGTACAGTATAGTACAGTACAGTATAGTATAGTATAGTAAAGTATAGTATAGTACAGTATAGTATAGTATAGTACAGTATAGTATAGTAAAGTATAGTACAGTATAGTATAGTAAAGTATAGTAAAGTAGAGTATACAGTATATACCTTCTCAGCTGTAAAACAGCTATTTTCAAGTCTGCAGCATACTTTGTATTTGTCTGTGTGAAGACAGAAGCAGATTGACATTGTACTTGATTTTACTTTCTGTAAAAGTTCCAGTAGTTTGGGGTAAAATCACTAATGACACCACATATTTCCAAAATAAAAGCTGGGTAGTGTTTTTGGTCTATCAGGCCTAAATATTGGATGCTCTCTAAGGCTGACCACGACCGAACCTAGACCGTAGATCTTCGTGTTAACTTGTTCATTTGTTGAGAGATCACAGTTGCCCTTTAAGGTTGATGTTCCAACGAATTACAGTGTTTTACAAACATTTTGTTCTGTTCACTAGTCTCGTGTACTTGATTCCGCCCCATAAGGTAAGAACCCAGCGGTGACTCTAACATGACTATAAAGTTATTTAACCTCTCTTATAAAAACCAGGTGCGTCTCTCACAAAAACCCTTTTCAATGTATTGACCAGATGACAAATGGACGTGACATTTGAGACTGACAAGTCCACTTTATCACAGTCTGTAACAATCTGACAAAGGTCGGGGCAGCCTCAGGAACAGTGAACTATGTCATAATGTAGATTGCAAAGGGCAAAGGTGGACGGCGTCTGTTTTCCAGGATAAATATGTCCTTTATTGTCCTACAGACGGGGACTGAACACATTAACCCAGCTATAGGCTACTACATTGTATGGGGACATTAAATGGCTGGTAGATGAAAACGGGATTTACCAGAAACATTTCTTGATATTTTGTTCACTAATTTCCCTTTTAAATTTTAAAGGTCCAAAACTATTACATACAACATGGGTTATATTGGATGGGGCTGAACTAAAGATGGCCAGACCCTGTTTATAACAGAATAATAAGAGCAGACACAAAATACTGCAGGGAATTGTAACGTTGGGTTTGAACAACAAACAGCAAATCGGAGATATAGAAAACTTGGGATATTTATGTCTGAAACTGATTGAATTGGGTTTGCACACAAATCAGGGCAGGGTGACAAGTCAATGTTGGAGAAACATGTTGGACAGATCAATAGGTCTCGGAGGAATTGGATACAAAGACCCTGTAGGGCAGTTTGGAACATTTAAACATAATATAACAGGTCATGACCTTGATGTACATGCAGGGAATGTTAACAGGGAGGGAACTGAATTAAATTCTCCCACAGTAGATCTTTTATTTGGGGACCATGACACTGGTTTACCCTAAAGGGCACGTCCACCCTTAAAACAAAAAAACTGGTGCCACATTTTTACCCGTTCATTATCTGCACGTGTAACCAAATATTTAGTGATAAGTTCTATTCCAGCTCTGCCACACAGGGGACGTTAATCATCATTAAATATCTGGTTAGTGATACAGATAATATAGAGCTGAATGTATCAGTTGGGGTTGGGGGCAGGTAACTGACAACCAGTTTCTTGCTTTAAGGGGGAACATTCCCTTTTAGCGAAGAGTCCAACTGCACCCACTTCCTACAATCTGCATTATATGTACGGGAAGAGATCTGAGCGCTATAAATACCTTAGGGACCATTGACATACGCAGTAGGCACTAGATGAGGTGCATGTTTTTTGTTAAAAGAACATAAACATCCCTAAATGATGGAGGTAATTGAATGAATGGCACTAATGATACCCACTGACAACCAGAAAATTATCTGAATGAGTGAACGTCGGTTTACAGTATCGATGAACTCATTACTGATGTCACGCAATGCAAATGTCCACACACACACACACACGCGTGACTTCTTTAGGATCTCATGGCATTCTCTGTACCCCAACTCGATTGGATTAACGTATTCCAATTGGTAATTAGGTACATCTGGTAAAGTGAGAACTAAGTTTATCCTTTGGTTCTGGGTTCTAATTATTGCACAAGCTTCTCTACTCCCCTTATTAATTTAGTTATAATTTATCTAGTCTATCTTCTAGTCAATCTAATATTATCTAACCTGTCTTCATCATAATCCATTCTCTACCCCCCTTATTAATTTAGTTATATATCTAAACTGTCTTCATTATAATCCAGCTTTTATTACTTTTATTAATTTAGTTATAATGTATATAATCTGTCTTCATCATAATCGCAGCTTCTACCTCCCTTATTCATTTATTTGTAATGTATATGATCCAGGTTCTATTCCTCTTATTAACTTACAAAGGATCATCATCCAACTCTTCGCCTTCATTCCATGTTTTAAGATTCTGTTGTGAACTAATGTTACACTGCAGGTTAGGAATAGAGAATTGCAGCTTTCAGCACCCTGGACAACAGAGGGAATTCATAGCTTTGATCTGACTGAGCTACAGGACTTGATATCCAGTGACATAAAATACTCCCTGTGTGATGACATAGATATTCCATACAAATTCTCATCTCCCATTGGCAGGGAAATCCTGCCCATCCCTAGGTTGTCTCTAAGTGACAACAGAATAAAGGGCTGACACAGCCAAGAAGACTTTGTTGTTACAATGTTCATTATGTAGACATGTTGAAAATATTTCACAATTATTAAGGTGTTTACACATGTGTCTGTTCCTCTTTGTTACTAGATAAGGACTATGTTTTACCTACACTTAATAGGAACATACACCTGTTTGATATTTGCACCTAAAGCATCTGGGGGTGAGGCATGTGATGTCATATGGCTGCTGTATCAATAGCCTGGTGTCTGGGGCAAAACCCTTTTTAAACTCCAAAACAAAACAACAAGTGACAAGATAAAGATATGAAAATATGGAAACACAAACAAGACATCCCCCTTAATTTCATTGGATGGTGCATGGATCAGTTCATGGCAGTTCACCCAAGAAAACCAAGCTGTCCTGGTGAAAACAAAGATGGCTGACATCCTTATAATCCTTAAATTTAAGTTTCCGAAGATTGCACCTGGTCATATATCTGAAAAGAAAGCCTATACACACGCAAGAAATACTTTTTTAAACAGGGGGTACATTTAACTGTTCATTTCTAAGAACAATATAGTTCCCCTTTAAGTAAATGTTTTAAGATTGGTTTTTATTTTTTTATCGCTTTTCCACCAGACCAGTACTTTTTAACAGAAGTCTTTGATTGAGGTTTCCAACCAATCACTAGTAATTTGGAAGCCTTAACATAAAATGTGCTAATCAACTTTCCGTGGGTAGAATAAGTAATAACAATATGTTTTAAGTGAAAAGGACTCTGAGCAGAACATATTTTTTCATGTCCCTAATTATAAAGTATTGGCAGAAGACTTCCAATATCGTTGACTTTTATGCCATTGTAGGATCTGGATATCTCATTGCATACAAATGGTTTTAGTCCCAGTACCTCTGAAATATTAAATTTCATAGTTTCCTATATGACACCATAAAGGGTAATTATAGTAGTGGTAAGCTCCTGAAAGCCTAAACCTCTATGTCCTCACTTCTGGGTTCCATCTAGATGTTTCATACCATCACATAATGCTGGTCTTGACACCCCTTTCAATACTTCTGGTAGTTGTCCACTTTGAGGACATGCTCTATAAGGAGAGTGTCTTCCCATTGGCCAGAACGGGAACAGTCCAAGATGGTAGGAGGGGGTGGGTCCAGATGGAATTATGAGCCAATCTACAGCCAGGTATGACAAATGTAGATGTACACAGGGGTGAGTACCTGGTGGTTTTAGTCTTCAGGTATGCATGTGGATTTTGATATGTGGGGTATAATTGCCATTTAAAATGCCTCCAAATTCTGTTGGTGTGGTTAATGACCAAACCATCTGTATTGCCATTTAACTGCTGGTCACAGTGATAAAAATATTAACATTTTCCTACATTATAATTTAAACAGTTGATACCCAAATACATAGCCATACCCTCTCTATATGCCAGTCACTATTAGGTGACCTATGTAATTAAGACATAATAATAATATTATTATTAACATGTATAATAATTGCTTTTAGCAATATATCTGATAGCAAGGCAATATGGAATCCATTAAGGCACATTTACATTTTAGCTTCCCCTTTAAACTTCATTCTCGAGATGTTCTTTCTCCCAATAAAACACAATGTTTCCCCAAGGCTCCAAACCTGTTATTCTGATGCAAAAGTAACATCATAAAAACCCATCAGTAAAATAACAGCCCCTGCGTCTCTCTCATACAATAGATCTTTGATTGGAAGAAGAGAATTGTATTCTGGGTATTTATTTTTCTGCTTGAGAATTTCTGTATTACAAAGAATCCGAATATAAACACCTTGTTATAAGAATGGATGAACGCTCAGCCTGGCACTAATCCCTCCCCAGCCTTTCTCTCCACAGCTCCTAATGGCCGCGCCAAACAATTTATATGTGAGTTTCTCACGAACAGAAAGCTGTACAGGAAGCTCAGTAGAGCCTTGTTATCTATCCGACCTTGTTCTCTAACAAGACATAAGGAAAGGGTCTGCATCTTCTCCTTGTTAAAGGGTCTCCTTGTTAAAGGGTCTCGTTAAAGGGTCTCCTTGTTAAAGGGTCTCCTTGTTAAAGGGTCTCCTTGTTAAAGGGTCTCCTTGTTAAAGGGTCTGCAGCTTCTCCTTGGTTAAATCTCATTAAAAGAACATAGAACAGATCTCAGGAATTCATTGTCTGCAGGAAACTCACACAAATAATGCATTCTGTCGCCTACGGTCCTCTGCGGGCGCAGAACTACAACTTGCAGCATTGTTGCTGCAAAACAATAAGGACCAGAATAATTTTTATATATTAACCATACTGTCGAATAATTCTACACATATAGATCAGTTAATAATAAAAGGACATGTCCACCCTTAAAAGAAAAAAAAAATGGTAATCATTCACTGACAGAGGTTGTTGCCTCCTCCCCTCTGCTCAATGAGCTTTTAGGAACTTGAGCATGTGCAGAGGAGTCAGCAGAGGAAAGAGCAGGCAATCGTTGGCTGTCATGTCAGCTGTCACAGCCTTGATTGACGGCATGGAAGGAGGAGCCAGCTTACTCTAACTCTGTGCTGTGTAAGAAGCCACACCCCCCAATTTAGACTGAGTACACACATAGAGATCCTTCGTCCTAAAGTAGCCACGGCCGAGCAGAGGACCACATGATCGTTGTTTTCCAACCCATCCAATTGCCCATTCATTTGAATTAAACTGATGAATGGTCGGTCATGGCCGCACGAAGGAACCGTCCAATATTTTGGACCGATCGATCTAAATATATACACTGAAATGTAAGGACAAGTTCATCTGCAGTATAGGGGGATTTTTTTTTTAGTTGAATTAAAATGTTTTAAAGGAAAACTGTATTCATTGCTTTGTCCTCACAATTGTATCACCTCACTGACACAATTCATATGAATCTCTTGCTTATAAGATTTCATTGGCTCTGCAGGAGCTGGGCGTGTCTATGCCTTATGATGTCATCAATGGGCACACAGTTTTATGTCAAAAACTAACATGACCATGGGTGGGAATAAAGAAATTACAATGAGAAAATAAATATGGCATGAAAATGGCTGATGATGTCATAATTTTGTAATTTAAAATAACACGAAAGGAGAGACTGCCTGGTACATGAACAGATTTACAGTAAACCCCCTTTAATTTTCCCATCCTTGGAACTTTTATCTGGAGCTTTATCTCTGAGTATCCTTAACTGACGGTGTTCAAGTGTAACATTGGTTACAGTTAGTGGGAGGGGCTGCAGGAGATTATCCTGTACCAGGACCAATCAAATTCACCCTTGCCTGCATGGGGCTAATAAAGTCACATGGGGCTTACAAAATTCAGCCTTCAGTAAAAATCTGTTGGAAGTCAGAATATCTTTTTTCAAATCATTATGATTCCTTTCCTGCTTAGTATAAGAAACAAACTGGGTCCGGTTGTTCTTTCTTTCCTGTTTAATAATTATTTTCATCTTTTTTTTTTTTTTTTTTTTTTTTGTTTCTTTTTTTCTTCACTGTTTTATTGCTGTTTGTGGTGCTTCCCATCTTGTTTATTTAGTGTTTATTATAATACACATTGGCTCTTACCAATAAATCATTAGTTTCCAGACAAAACCATTGACCTTCCTCACTGCAACGTCTGGGACTCAAATACCAAACATTCCGATATCAGGGGAAATGGGGCGTCCGTTTCAGGGAACCCAGTCTGGTGGTCAATAGACTAGACGGACCCTTGGGAACAAAATACTCCCTACTTAACATTAACCATCCTCCCTGTCCACTTAGTCTGGTCGGAGATGAACATGGGTGTCCATAGCTAATTATCAGTGATATTGAAACATTAAAATGTTTCTGAGCTGACATACCAGTAATTGTCTTACAATGTTTGTTTCCTGAGACCCACTGAGTTCCCTGCACTGATTTAATATCATGATCCTGCCACTAGGTAAAAAGAATTTGCAAAACTTTAACGCCAGTGACCGTAAAATCCCGTAAAAACCCTCTTAAAGGTTACCTACTGGAAAACGATTTCTTTGTATAATTTATATGTCTGTTTCCTATTTCTTTAGACATTAAATCTGAAACTAACATTTCAGCTGTCAATCAGTACCTTATTATCATTGGGCTGTGTGTGGTTAGGCTTTAACTAGATTGGTTACAGTTGGTATGTGTGAATTGCTTGGTGGGGAATTCCCTTTCCCTGTGGTGCCTCAAAGTGATTACTGAGCATGCTCGCCCTTACAGAAAGCCAGATAGTCAGGGAGGGAGGACAATGAGCTTGAACAAAACAAATGCAGGGTTAAAGGCAACACACACAGCTCAGAGTAAATTCTGCTTACATGTATTTAAAGGATACAGTACGTCCACCCCAAACAAACTTTCATATTTGGGGTAATTGTCCCCCAAATACTTAACCTAGCGAAGTTTAAACTTATCAAAATTTGCTCCGAAATTACCAACCCTCGTTCCCTCAGCTGTCAGCACAGAAGCAGCAGAATCTGCCCGGACCAGCAGCCGTGTGTACGATTGGCTGAGACGTGACCCATTAATCATTGATTAAAATGAGGTATGTAAATATCTTTTCCAGTAAACATCCCCTTTAAAGTCCAACTAACAATTATTAAATTAGTTAATGTGATTTTTAGGTCTTTTACACACAGGTCAATAAACTGATCTGCACCATTGATAATTTGGAGGGACTGATTGCAAGGGCTACTGACACAATCAGACACAATGTACAGACCGGTCTATTATCCATCTTACTGTGTGTTAACCATCTTTACCTGTTCCCATTAGATATGATTAGAAGAACCTGCAATCAACTGGATTTGCTCTTAGCATTGTAAAGATCCCTAATTATCTCTTCGTCAAATAAATCCCCTCTGGGGAACTCTCCTGTCTATCAAGGTGACTACGGAGAAAGGCCTGGGGCTGACGTATAATCTCTAGGGCAGAGAAAACTGTCAATCACTGAACTGTATTTATGTCAGTCTGGGATTTTTAACACTAATGGATTTTCAGCAAAGTCGTTAAATAGAAACTTTACTTATACATCTGGTTTACTTATTAATCAGCCAGAGAATCCGAACGCTCCATTCAATCTCTTGGCTCTCTTGTAATCCAAGCTGTATGGCAGCTTCATATGTATAAAATATGAAGAATATGCTCATTGCATTTAATTATCTATTCCCTTACATAGATCGGTCTAAGAAAATAAAGTATTTTAACTGCACCCCAAGTCCTGTCTGCGCTAAGGGGCCCATCAGAAGGGCCACACATTTAGAATTGAAAGGGAAAGAGACTGTTTAGGGGGTCAGGAATACTGCCCAGGGCATTGGTAATACTGCCAAAGTCATTGGTAATACTGCCCAGGGCATTGGTAATACTGCCAAAGTCATTGGTAATACTGCCCAGGGTATTGGTAATACTGCCAAAGTCATTGGTAATACTGCTAAGGGCACTGGTAATACTGCTAAGGGCACTGGTAATACTGCTAAGGGCATTGGTAATACTGCCAAAGTCATTGGTAATACTGCTAAGGGCACTGGTAACACTGCCAAAGTCATTGGTAATACTGCTAAGGGCACTGGTAATACTGCTAAGGGCATTGGTAATACTGCCAAAGTCATTGGTAATACTGCCCAGGGCATTGGTAATACTGCCAAAGTCATTGGTAATACTGCCCAGGGCATTGGTAATACTGCCAAAGTCATTGGTAATACTGCCCAGGGCATTGGTAAACTGCAAAGTCATGGTAATACTGCCCAGGGCATTGGTAATACTGCCAAAGTCATTGGTAATACTGCTAGGGCACTGGTAATACCTGCTAAGGGCATTGGTACTACTGCCAAAAGTCATTGGTAATACTGCCCAGGGCATTGGTAATACTGCCAAAGTCATTGGTAATACGGCCCAGGGCATTGGTATAATACTACCAGGGCATGGTAATACTGCCAAAGTCATTGGTAATACTGCCCAGGGCATTGGTAATACTGCCAAAGTCATTGGTAATACTGCTAAGGGCACTGGTAATACTGCTAAGGGCATTGGTAATACTGCCAAAGTCATTGGTAATACTGCTAAGGGCACATGGTAATACTGCCCAGGGCATTTTTAATACTGCCAAAGTCATTGGTAATACTGCTAAGGGCATTGGTAATACTGCCAAAGTCATTGGTAATACTGCTAAGGGCACTGGTAATACTGCCCAGGGCATTGGCAATACTGCCAAAGTCATTGGTAATACTGCCAGGGATTGGTAATACGCCAAAGTCATTGGTAATACTGCGTAAGGGCACTGGTTAATACTGCCCAGGGCATTGGTAATACTGCCAAAGTCATTGGTAAACTGCATAAGGGCATTGGTAATACTGCCAAAGTCATTGGTATACTGCTAAGGGCATGGTAATACTGCCCAGGGCATTGGCAATACTGCCAAAGTCATTGGTAATACTGCCACAGGAATATGGTAATACTTGCCAAAGTAATCTGGTATACTGCTATGGGGCACTGTAATACTGGCCCAGGGCATTGGTAATACTGCTAAGGGCATTGGTAATACTGCCAAAGTCATTGGTAATACTGCCAAGGGCATTGGTAATACTGCCCAGGGCATTGGTAATACTGCCAAAGTCATTGGTAATACTGCCCAGGGCATTGGTAATACTGCCAAAGTCATTGGTAATACTGCTAAGGGCACTGGTAATACTGCTAAGGGCATTGGTAATACTGTCAAAGTCATTGGTAATACTGCCCAGGGCATTGGTTATACTGCCAAAGTCATTGGTAATACTGCTAAGGGCACTGGTAATACTGCCCAGGGCATTGGTAATACTGTCAAAGTCATTGGTAATACTGCTAAGAGCATTGGTAATACTGCTAAGGGCATTGGTAATACTGCTAAGGGCATTGGTAATACTGCTAAGGGCATTGGTAATACTGCCAAGGGCATTGGTAATACTGCCCAGGGCATTGGTAATACTGCCAAAGTCATTGGTAATACTGCTAAGGGCATTGGTAATACTGCCAAGGGCATTGGTAATACTGCCAAGGGCATTGGTAATACTTCTAAGGGCACTAGTAATACTGCTAAGGGCATTGGTAATACTGCCAAGGGCATTGGTAATACTGCTGTAGGGAACTGATAAACTAGTTACCCTTTAGTCTTTTTGTTCGGGCAGTTCAGGATTTGGCCAGTAGAGGTCACTGTGTAAAAGTATAACAAGGAAGCAGAGATGTGCTCTTTCTGACTTGGAACTTCCCCAGAGGATCCTGGGACTTAAATAATAGGTAGTCCCAGTAAGTGTGAGAATAGATTCTGTTGTAGATCATTCCAGGAGTGACAGATGGGGGTAGGGTAGCTAGTGAGCAGCCTGAGCTCCAACAAGGAGATTTATTAAGGACTAGAGTCCTGGGTATATCACCCAAGAATAGGGACATAGTGCCAGACATAGGGGTAGAAGATTCCACTACAGTGACCTGAGAGCTGGGGTGGCAATGCCAAGCTGATTGTTATTTATACTGTTTCCAATCCCTCTGGTGTGTGAGTATTTATGTGATATCTGTGCCATGCTATGTCACCTCTATTGTGCTACTTACAATGCTTTATTAGTATTGTTCTGTTAATATATAAGATACTGTTTAAGTTCAAGAACCACTGGCGCCCATTTATTACATTCTAAATAGAGTGGTAGTTCAGCAACACCCTGCCTCTAACATATGTAAGGGCCCACTCCTGATAAATACAAGTCTTGTGCATAGAATCTGGATAAGGCTGACCGTCTCTGTAGCAAACTAAGTTCCCCCATTTTACATTTTCCTTACACTGCCAAGGGCATTGGGGTGACTGCAATTCTGTCTGTTATTTTATTTTACAACGGGACTAAGTCTTATGTGGCAATTTTCAGTTCTGTATATTACCAATAAAATAGAATTGGCTGAATTTACAAGAAACTGTAAATTCAAGGGCATCAATTTTTGTCGATTTCTGTCATTCAGACCAACATTTAATGTTGATATCAATGGCAATTTAAAAGCTTTCGAAATGTGTTACATGTGAACCAATTAAATAGCGTCAGGATGGAGAGTGTCGGCTAATAATAGAATGTGATGGGTCGGTTATATAGATGTTATGTGGGTCTGAGGGTTTTCAAGTTCCAACAAAAGTTTGAAAATCAGAAAACTCCAAATTTCAGTAACCCTCGAACTCAGAATTTACAATTTTGGTAACCGTCGAATACAGTGATCGATTTCATTAACCCTCGAATGCAGAATTTGGGATTACGGTAACCCTAGAAAATGGCTAGCAATTTTGGTAATTCTTGAGTTCAGAATCTTCGAATTCGGTAACCCTCAAATTCACGAAAACTGTAACCCTCCAATATATATTTTTCAATATATAATGTGGAAGATTTACAACATTGCGGTTGTCAAGAAAGAATAGTTTTTTTTTTAAAGTTTTGGTTATTTGTACGTTACATGTTCCCCAATCCATCTCTCTGGTCCCTGAGCCATTAACACTAACTTGTTTTTATACCTTAAATTTAATCAGAACTTTTTTTCCCGCCCATTAACTTCTATGGGTCTATTTTAGAATTTTTGCAGAATTTCGAAAATGGAATAAAACTTGCCTTTTCGAAAATATCTCTAGTCGTTCATAGTTAATATCATAAAATTCATAAGCTAGTGTATTCTGGGTGTTTCGAATATCTCTGATTCATCACTAGATACATTACGACAATGAAGAAAAAGGCCTTTTGCCTATTTCTACCAATACAAAGGATGTTCGGTTTTCGGTATGATCAGCCGTTTAAATGGCGGACTACAGGCCCTTCAAACAATCTTCCCTCTTAAGCTGTAAAATGATGTCATATACGTATATGATAAAATGAAATGAAACTGTGTCCAAAATGATTCTCGTCAAACCTTTTTATTTCCCCTTTAAATGGCATATCCAGTTCCGTTCACTGTGTAAAAAATCCCATAAAAGTTGAACTGTTTATAAAAAAAAACCTCAAACACATATAAACATCCTCCAGGGACAGAGCAGCCTCCAAATACATTAAATACAAACATTTAATCTGCCCAGGCTTTCTACAAATTGTACAATTTCTGACCCTGACTCTGCCATCAGAAGCAAGCGCCTAGCAACAGTTACTAAGGATATTCTCCTCCCTGGCAGAAATGTAAAGATGCTCTGTGCTAGGTTCATAGTTCATGAAATACAAAACATTAAAATAATAATAATAATAATAAAATATATATATATATATATATATCGTTCAGTTTTCGAACTTCCAAAATGTCCGGAAATATCGAAAGTTGAAATTTCAAGTTTCCTTTTTTTAAAACGTCTACTTTCAATTTTCGAAAATCGTCTATTTTCGACTTTTGGAAATCGTCTACTTTCAATTTTCAACTTTCGAAAATCGTCTACCGTACTTTCTATTTTTGACTTTTGAAAATTGTCTACTTTCTATTTTCGACTTTTGAAAATCGTTCTCTCACGGTAGATTTTCAAGTTTGGAAAATCGCCTACTTTCTATTTTCGACTTTTGGAAATCGTCTACTTTCTATTTTCGACTTTTGAAAATCGTCTACTTTCTATTTTCGACTTTTGAAAATCGTCTACTTTCTATTTTTGACTTTTGAAAATCGTCTACTTTCTATTTTCGACTTTTGAAAATCGTCTACTTTGTATTTTCGACTTTTGAAATCGTCTACTTTCTATTTTCGACTTTTGAAAATCGTCTACTTTCTATTTTCGACTTTTGAAAATCGTCTACTTTCGATTTTCAAGTTTGGAAAATCGCTCTCTTCTATTTTCGACTTTTGAAAATCGTCTACTTTCTATTTTCGACTTTTGAAAATCGTCTACTTTCTATTTTCGACTTTTGAAAATCGTCTACTTTCGATTTTCAACTTTGGAAAATCGTCTACTTTCTATTTTCGACTTTTGGAAATCGTCTACTTTCTATTTTCGACTTTTGAAAATCGTCTACTTTCTATTTTCGACTTTTGAAAACCGTCTACTTTCTATTTTTGACTTTTGAAAATCGTCTACTTTCAATTTTCGGAAATCGTCTACTTTTCAATTTTCGATAAAAATCGAAAATTCTAAAAATTCGGGTTCCGTGAAATTCGGGCGTTCTGAAAGTTTTGTTGGGACTTTGATTTTAAACTAGGTTCTATTGGAACCCACATTGAAGGGCCACAGTGTTGCAATATGAGGCCCTATTTTCCTTCTTTGTTGACGATTTATAAATTGCAGTGAGATTTGGTGGAGGATGCGGAGGAAGTAGATAGATTTCCGAGGGAGATGCTATTGTGGGTCACGGTAAATCCCACATGAAATCACAGCAAGTTTTAAGGCGTTTGATTAATAACATAAAGGAGCCATTTCTGGAGGAGTCCGTCTGCTCGCCGTGATTATCTATTAGAGTCTATGGTTAAAATGCAGCTGATGTAACTTTCCACACTGAAAAAGTTCCTCTTAATAAATCACAGGCAGCTCTTTATAAAAGCAACAAATTCAACAGTCACTTGTTTCCTAGGTTCTCGGAACCCATTGTAGTTGGCAGCTTAAGGGTTCACTCTGGGGCCAGACAAGGGGCCCCCTCCATACCCTCTATAAAGAGTTTTCTACTACCTTTACAATGACCCCAGGATCATAGTTCTACGTGCAGTCTATCCAAAGTTACAGCGCTTTCTACCTACAGTGTCGGACTGAATTATAGGGGCCCATGAGGATGAGTTTAGGGGCCCGCCTTACACCCTACTGACTCGTTTTGTTTACTGAAATGCATTTATTCCCTTTGGCTCTGTATTTAAATCTTAGCAGTTTTCCCTGCTTTCTTGTGATGGGCTGTGGGCCCACCGCAGCAATTCCCCTGTAAACCTGTGAGCCAGTCTGACACTGCCTGTTTACGCTGCCAGCTATGACATCACCAGCACACTTTGCTGGTGATGTCATATGTGGCTTGAATATGCACTCTTGGATCCTACTGCCGGGACCAAGGGATAATGATAATCATCATAAAACTACCCACAAGCCTTGAAACATCTCCCTAAGGTGTCCATAGGCAAAGGAAAGTGATTAAAATGGTTGCAGACCTTTAGCTGAATAAAATATTCTTTGGGGGTGGGGCTTATGAAATGTGTCTGTCACAGCACTGGAGCAAACCAGGAAACGAAACCTTGAATTCCCAGAACTTTGAATTCACAATAGCTAGAGACATCATCCTGAACTTGTCTGGTGACCACAGTTTCCATTTAAAAACAAGACAGTCCAGTAAAAGGGTTTAAAAATGGTCTAGTTTCAATATTGACTACTATGCTAGAGAACAGTAACATTGTTAAAGGAAATTGTATTGGCCATAGACATATACCTTATTATTGTCACTAAGCGGTTTACAAGAGAACAATGTCTGTTTGTGCTTCCACCCTTATTTATTTTGCAAGAAACGGACATTGCATGCATCGGGGTTAACTTGGAGAAATCCTCCTGAAAGCCTCCTAAGATATTCAAGCGATATGATGTACTTTAACACTTGATCATTTAAACAGCAAAGCCTTTAATCTCAATGTCTATTCGCAGCGAGACCCCCCGGTTCCTTGGAAATCAAAGAAATATCGAGTTTACTAACCAGGGCCAACTGCTTGCGCAATTTAACATCCCAAAGTCAACAATAGACTTTGCAGTTGTGTGTTTCTGACCTATTGCTTAGACCTGAACATTGGTGGGACGTTAGACACCTTGACCATATTGGATGGTCTACGTCTTCGATAATCCAGATTTATTGCTCAAAGGAGAAACAATCACCTTGAAGTTCACTTAAATTCTCTCCTTATCCACCCAACCTCCCCCTGTTTACTGGAAAACTTCCATCAGGCGGGACTGTGGTCTGTGGAGAGGTTAGCCCAACAAAGGACTGTTACAGGAATCTGCGCCGTATTGCTCATTAAACATTTAAAAACAACAGTTGGTTCTTGTGTCTGCCAATATTTTAAGACATTCTCACGGTCGCTCTCCTGTCGTTATGGCGGGAATGGTTTATTCATGAATCGAGATGCCCCGTATTTCAGGAAATTCAATTCTGGGCCAATAGTGACAGACTGTCTTCCATCTCCTCCCCAACCAAATAAACAACAAGCTCCCGTTTGTTTTTCTGAGTTAATTAAAAGAAGGGAAACTGAAGTTACTTTACAAACCTCAGGGACGCGTTTTGACGAAGTTGCCTAATTACCGCTACAAGGTGCCGGCAATCTGGGAAGTTTGGCAACCTTGGGGCTAATCATTAAGGCGGAACCATGTGCCAGTTTACAGAGAGGGAGTCTGGGATTATGTTCTGAGAATAATCAAGAGGTTCAGTTCAGTGTCCAGTAGATTTGGACACAGATAAAGGAAAAGGCTGATTCCTGGCAGTATAATATACCAGTGACCATGTAATACGGCATGTGCGTTAGTTACAATGTGCACATATTCTGCTGCAAAAAAAAATCAACTTATATTGTTTCTTAGATTTTTTTGCATTGATATCTGTATCTACATAACTACTTACTAATGACAAATGACTTTCCGTAACCCCACTTAAAACAACTTCTCTTGCTTAAATGAATTACTGCTCCTTCAGCTTATCAGAATGTGGATTAATCTGACAATTTTCATTGGTGGCAAAAACTTCAAGTTACCTAGAACATGTGCTATATGTTACCCAGAACATGTGCTATAAGTTACCCAGAACATGTGCTATACGTTACCTAGAACATGTGCTATAAGTTACCTAGAACATGTGCTATAAGTTACCCAGAACATGTGCTATAAGTTACCCAGAACATGTGCTATAAGTTACCCAGAACATGTGCTATAAGTTACCTAGAACATGTGCTATAAGTTACCTAGAACATGTGCTATAAGTTACCCAGAACATGTGCTATAAGTTACCCAGTTTTACCAGAACATGTGCTAAATTACCTAAACATGTGCGTATAAGGTTAACCTAGAACAATGTGCGAAATACATTCCGAAAATGTGCTATACGTTACCCAGAACATGTGCTTATAAGTTACCCAGAACATGTGGCTAGAAGTTATACCCTAGAACATGTGCTATAAGTTACCTAGAACATGTGCTATAAGTTAACCAGAACCTGTGCTATAATGTACCTAGAAACATGTGCGATACAGTTTACCCTAGAACATGTGCATAAGTTCCTAGAACATGTGCTATAAGTACCCAGAACATGTGCATAAGTTACCTAGACCAGTGGCTATAATTACCCGACTGTGCTATAAGTGTACCCAGAACATGTTTCTAAGTACCAGACATGTGCTAAAGTTACCTAGACATGTTGCCTAGATTAACCTAGAAATTTGCTATAAGTTACAATACCATGTGCTATAAGGTTACATAGAACATGGCTATAAGTTTACCAGAACATGTGCTATAAGTACCTAGAACATGGCTTCTATAAGTTACCTAGAACAGTGCTATAAGTTACCCAGAACATGTGCTACAAGTTACCCATAACATGTGCTATAAGTTACCCAACATGTGCTATAATGTTCCCAGAACATGTGCTATAAATTGCCCAAACATGTGCTATAATTACCACCCTAGAAACATGTGCTATCAGTTACCTAGACATGTGCATAGTTTACCTAAAACATGTGCTATAAGTTTTACCTAGAACATTGTGCTAATAAGTTACCAGAACATGTGCTATAAGTTACATAAACATGGCTATAAGTTACCCATAACATTTCTAAAGTTACCCAGAACTGTGCCTATAATACCCAGACATGTGCTATAAGTTGTCCTAAAAATGTGCTAGAAGTTACCCAGAAAGTGTGCTATAAGTTACCCAGAACATGTGCTTACTATTTACCCAGAACATGTGATATAAGTTACCTAGAACGCATGTCTAGAGTTACTAGAACATGTGCTATAGTTACCTAAGTAAATCCTAGAACATGAGTACCTAGAACATGTGCTATCCGTACCCTATAACATGTGCTTATAGTTACCTAGAAATGTTGCTATAAGTTACCTAGAACCATGTGCCTATAATTTACCCAGAATATGTGATATAAGTTACCTAGAACATGTGCTATAAGATACCCAGAACATGTGCTATAAGTTACCCAGACCATGTGCTATAAGTTACCTAGAACATGTGCTATAAATTACCCAGACCATGTGCTATAAGTTACCTAGAACATATGCTATAAGTTACCCAGAACATGTGCTATAAGTTACCTAGAACATGTGTATAAGTTACCTAGAACTGTCCTGTAAGTTACCCAGAACATTGCTCGTAATGTTCCTAGAACTGTGCTATACATTAACTAGTAACATGTGCTATACAGTTACCCAGAACATGTGAGAAAGTCTAGAAAATGCATAAGTTACCCAGAACATGGATATAGAGTTTTACCTAGACATGTTGCGATAAGGTACCCAGACATTGCTCTATGTTACACAGAACAGGTGTCTATATTTTTACCACATAACATTGTGCATATGTTTACCATAAACATGTGCTCTAAGTTAACCCTAAAACATGTGTATAAAGATCCCAGACACATGTTGCTATAAGTTCCCAGACCATGTTCCTAAATGAGAAGGTAGGAAGGGATATGCTTAAAATAAGTTACCTAGACATGTTTGGCTTGGGATAAGTGTACACAAACACCGCGGGAACATGGGCCTAGGTAGGTTCCTCAGAAAATGTTGCTAAAGTAACTAAAACATTTGCTAAAGTTCCCGTAGAAACAGTTACTATCAAATAACGTACCCGAACAGGTTGCTATAAAGTTACCCTAGACATGTGCCTTAAAGTTACCTAGAAACA
>CM033470.1:3716116-3769909 GCA_019447015.1 Hymenochirus boettgeri
ATTTATATTTTATTTTATTATTATTTATTATATATTTTTTAGGCTTATATAAAGTATTAGTAAAGTAGAGTATACAGTATAGTAAAGTATAGTATAGATAGTTAAGTATAGTATAGTATAGATACCAGTATAGGTAACAGTATAGTATAGTAGAGTATTATATAGTATAGTATCGTTAGACAGTACAGTATAGTACAGTATAGTACAGTATAGTACAGTATAGATAGCTAAAGATAGCATTAGTAAGTACAGTACAGTTAGTATAGTACAGTACAGTACCAGTATATTATAAGTACAGTATAGTATAGTACAGTACAGTACAGTATAGTATAGTATAGTGAGCAGTATAGTACAGTAAGTACAGTATAGGTAGTAGTACCGTATTAGCATAGTATCGGTAATAGTACAGTACAGTATAGTATAGTACAGTTACCGTACAGTATAGTATCAGTACAGTTAGTATAGTATAGTATAGTATAGTATAGTACAGTACAGTACGTAGGACAGTGATAGTACAGTATAGACAGGATAGTATAGTACAGTATAGCATAGTTAGTTATAGTATAGTACCGTACAGTTATAGATATAGTACAGTACAGTACAGTATTTTTAAAGTAAGTACAGTTATCGTATAGTACATACCGTACAGTTATAGTTATAGTATAGTACAGTATTAGTACAGTATAGTATAGTAGAAGTACAGTATAGTATAGTACAGTATATATAGTATAGTACAGATAGTACAGTACAGTATAGCATAGTTATAGTACAGTATAGTACAGTACAGTCTAGTATAGTATAGTAAAGTATAGATAGTACAGTATAGTATAGTATAGGACATGTATAGATATAGTAAAGGTATAGTACAGTATAGTATAGTAAAGTATAGTAAAGTAGAGTATACAAGTATATACCTTCGAAGCTGTAAAACAGCTATTTTCAAGTTTGCAGCATACTGTTATTTGTCTGTGTGAAGACAGAAGCAGATTGAAAGCTTGTACTTGATTTACTTTCTGTTTAACAGTTTCCAGTAGTTGGGTTTAAAAATCACTAATGACACCACATATTTCAAAATAAAGCGGGGTAGTGTTGTTGGTCTCTATCAGGCCTAAATATTGGATGCTCTCTAAGGCTGACACGACCGAACCTAGACCGTTGATCTTCGTTGTTAAATTGTTCATTTGTGAGACGATCACAGTTGCCCTTTAAGGTTGATGTCCAACGATTACAGGTTTACAAACATTTTGTTCGGTTCACTAGTCTCGTTGGATCTTGATTACGCCACATAAGGTAAGAACCCAGCGGTTTGTTTTGACTCTAACATGACTATTAAAGTTATTTAACATCTCTTAAAAAACCAGGTGGTCTCTCACAAAAACCTTTTCAATGTATTGACCAGATGACAAAGGGACGTGACATTTGAGACGACAGTCCAATTTTATCACGTCTGTAACATATGACAAAGTCGGGGCAGCACCTCAGGAAAAGGGAACTATGTCATAATTAGATTGCAAAGGGCAAAGGTGGACGGCGGTCTGTTTTCCCGGATAAATAGTCCTTTATGTCCTACAGACGGGGACCTGAACACATTTTAACCCAGATATGGCTAATAATGGTATGGGGATTTTAAATGGCTGGTAGATGAAAACGGGATTTACCAGAAACATTTCTTGATATTTGTTCAATAATTCCCTTTTTAAACTTTTAAAGGTCCAAAAACTATACCATTACAACATGGGTTATATTGGATGGGGTGAAATAAAAGATGGCCAGACCTGTTTATACAGAATATAAAGAGCAGACACAAAATAAGGAAGGGAATTGTACGTTGGGGTTGACAACAAAACAGCAAATGAGGAGATTATAGAAAGAAAACTTGGGATATTTATGTCTGAAACTGATTTGAATTGGGTTTGAACACAAATCAGGCAGGGTGACAAGTCAATGTTGGAGAAACATGTTGGACAGTCAATAGGTTCTAGGAGGGGAATTGGATACAAGACCCGAGGGCAGTTTGAGAACATTTAAACATTAATATAACAGGTCATGCCTTGATGTACATGCGGGGAATGTTAACGGGCAGGGAAGGGAACTGAATTAAATTCTCCCACAGTAGATTTTATTTGGGGACCATGAACACGGTTACCCTAAAGGGCACGTCCACCCTTTAAAACAAAAAAACTGCGTGCCACATTTTTACCCGTTCATTATCTCACGTGTAACCAAATATTTAGTGATAGTTCTATTCCAGCTCGCCACACAGGGACGTTGAATCATATTAAATAATTGGTAGTGATACAGATAATATGAGAGCTAATGTATCAGTCTGGGGTGGGGGCGGGAGGCAGGTAACTGACAACCAGTTTCTTGCTTAAGGGGGAACATGCCTTTTAGCGAAGAGTCCACTGCACACAATTCCTACAATCTGCATTATGATGTACGGAAGAATTATGAGCGCTATAAATACCTTAGGGACCATTGACATACGCAGAGTAGGCACTAGATGAGGTGCATGTTTTTTGTTAAAAGACACATAAACATCCCTAAATGATGGAGTAATTGAATGAATGTGCACTAATGATACCCACTGACAACCAGAAAAGTATTGAATTAGTGAACGTCGGTTTACAGTACCGATGAACTATGACTGATGTCACGCAATGCAAATGTCCCACACCAAACACAAGCGTGACTTCTTTGGATATCATGGCCATTACTGTACCCCAACTCGATTGGAAACGTATACAATTGGTAATTAGGTACATCTGCTAAAGTGAGAACTAAGTTTATCCTTTGGTTCTGGGTTCTAAGTTAGTGTCACAAACTTCATCTACTCCCCTATAATATTAGTGTATAATATAGTCAGCTATCTTCTAGTCAATATAATATTATCTAACCTGTCTTCATCATAATCCCTATCTCTACCCTCCTTATTAATTTAGTTAATATATCATAACTGCTCTGTATTATAATCAGCTTTATTACTTTTTCATTAATTTAGTTATAATGTAATAATGTTACTCTATAATCAGCTTTTACCTCCCATTACATTTATTTGTAATGTATATGATCCAGGTTCTAGTCCTCTTAATACTTACAACGGATCCTCATCCAACCTTCGCCTTCATTCCCATGTTTTAAGATTCGTTGTGCTTGTGATTAATGTAACATGCACGGTTAGGAATAGGAATTGCAGTTTCAGCACCCTGCGACAACAGAGGGAATCATACGCTTATGAGCAATGATGAGATACAGGACGTGGATTCCAGTGAAATAAAATATCCCTGTGTTGATGACATTAGATATTCCATACAAATTTAATCCCCATGTGGCAGGGAAATCCTGCCCATCCCTAGGTTGTCTCTAAGTGAACACAACAGAATAAAAGGGGCTGACACAGCCAAGAAGACGTTGGTTGTTACAATGTTTCATTATGTTAGACATGTTGAAAATATTTCACAATATTAAGGGTTTACACATGTGTTGTTCATCTTTGTTAATAGAAAGGACTAGTTTTACTCCACTTAATAGGAACGCTACACTGTTTGATATTTGGCACCTAAAGCATCTGGGGGTGAGGCATGTGATGTCATATGCTGCTGATCAATAGCCTGGTGTCTGGGGCAAAACCCTTTTAACTCCCAAAACAAAAAACAAGTGACAAGATCAAGATATTTTTATGACGGAACTAATGGAAACACAAACAAACCATCCCTTAATTTATTGGATGGTTTTGCTATGGATCAGTTCACTGAGATGTTCACCCAAGAAAACCAAGTTGTTCCTGGGTGAAAAACAAAGATGGTGGAATCCGTATAATCCTAAATTGTACGTGTCACGAAGTTGCACATGGTACATATATCTGAAAAGAAAGGCTTTACCACCACGCAAAGAAATATTTTTTAAACAGGGGGACATTAAACTGTTCATTTCTAAGAACAATATAGTTCCCCTTTAGAACGTTTTAAGGATTGGTTTTTATTTTTTTTTATGCTTTTCCACAGACCAGTACTTTTTAACAGAAGTCTTTGATTGAGGTTTCCAACCAATCACTACGTAATTGGAAGGCCTTAACATAAAATTGTGCTAATCAACTTTCCTGTAGCGTGGTGATAGAATAAGTTAATAACAATATTGTTTTAAGTGAAAAAGGGACTCTGAGCAGAAACAATATTTTTCAGGTCCCCCTAATTATAAAGTGGAGAAACTTCCAATATCGTTGACTTTTATGCCATTTAGGATCTGGATATCATTGCATACAAATGGTTTATACCGTACTCTGAATATATAATTTCATTAGTTTCCTATATGACGCACCATAAAGGGTAATTAACTTATAGTAGTGGTAAGCTCCTGAAAGCTAACATCTATGTACCACTTCGGGTTCCATCTAGATGTTTCATACATCACATAATGCTGGTCTTGACACCCCTTTCATACTTGGTAGTTGGCCCACTTGAGGACATGCCTATAAGGAAGAAGTGTACTTCCCATGGCTCAGAACGGGAAAAGTCCAGATGGTAGGCAGGGCGGTGGGGTTCCAGATGGAATTATGAGCCAATCTACAGCAGGTATGGGACAAATGTAGATGTACACAGGGGGAGTACGACTGGTGGTTTTAGTCTTCAGGTATGCATGTGGCTTTGATATGTGGGGTAGAATTGCCATTTAAAATGCCTCCAAAATTCTGTTGGGTGTGGTAATGACCAAACATCTGTATTGCCATTTTAACTGTGCTGGTCACCAGTTGATTAAAAAATTAACCTTTCCTACATTATAATTTAAAGTTGATACCCCAAATACATAGCATACCCTCTCAGTATGCCATCAATTTAGGTGGACCTAGTTCATTAAGAATGAATAATAATCTTTTTATTTTAACATGTATAATAATTGCTTTTAGCAATATTCTGCTAGCAATGGCAATATGGAATCATTAAGGCACATTGACATTTTTTTAGCTTCCCATTTAAAATTCTTTTCGGAGGTCTTTCCCCACATTAAAAACACAATGTTTCCCCAAGGCTCCAAAACCTGTTATTCTGATGCAAAAGTAACATCATAAAAACCCATCGTAAATAAACAGCCCCTGCGTCTATCTCATACAATAGATCTTGATTGCGAAGAAGGAGAATGTATTCTGGGTATTATTTTTTGCTTGAGAATTTCTGTATTACAAAAATCCGATTATAAACACCTTGTTATAAGATGGCATGAACGCTCAGCCTGGCACTAATCCCTCCCCCGCCTTCTTCTCCACAGCTCCTTAAGCCGCCGCCCCAAACCAATGTATATGGAGGTTCTCACGAACAGAAAGGTACAGGAAGCTCAGTGAGCCTAGTTATCATCCGACCGTTGTTCATCTAACAAGGACATAAGGAAAGGGTCTGCATTTCTCCTTGTTAAGGGTTCCTGTAAGGGTTCTCTCGTTTAAAGGTCTCGTAAAAGGGTTCCTTGTTAAGGGTTCTCATTTGTAAAGGAGTCTCTTGAAAGGTCCCTTGTTCAGGGTCTGCAGCTTTCCTTGGTTTACATCTCATTAAAAAAGAACATAGAAACAGATCTCAGGAATTCATTGTCTGCGGAGGAAACTTCACACAAATAATGCATTCTGTCGCCTCAGGTCCTCTGCGGGGCCAGAACTACAACTTGAGCATGGTGCTGCAAAACAATAAGGACCAGACATAATTTTATATATAACCCATTACTGTCGAGAATTCACAACCATATAGATCAGCTAATAATAATAAGGACAGTCCACCCTTAAAGAAAAAAAAATGGTAGATCATTATGACAGAGTTGTTGACTTACTCCCCTCTGCTCAAGAGCTTTAGGAACTGAGCATGTGCAGAGGAGTTGCAGCGAGAGGAAAGAGGAGGCAATCGTTGGCTGTCATGCTCAGCTGTCACGCCTTGATTGAAGGCATGGAAGGAGGGCCAGATTTACTCTACACCTGTGCTGTGTAAGAAGCCACACCCCCAATTTAGACTTGAGTACAACACATAGAGATCCTTCGTCTTAAGTAGCCACGGCCGAGCAGAGGACCACAGATCGTTGTTTACAACCATCCAATTGCACCATCATTTGAATTAAACTGATGAATGGTCGGTCATGGCGCACGAACGTCCGAAAGGGAACGTCCAATAATTTTGGACCGATCGATCTAAATATATTACACGGAAATGTAAGGACAAGTTCATCTGCAGCATGAGGGGGATGTTTTTTTTAGTTGAATTAAATGTTTTAAAGGAAAAACGGTATCATCGCATTGTGTCCTCACAATTTATCACCTCACGCACAATTCATATGATCTCTTGCTTAAAGATTTAATTGGCTCTGCCGGAGCGGGCGTGTCTATGCCTTATGAGCATCAATGCGCACCACAGTTTGTCAAAAAACTTAACATGACCATGGGTGGGAATAAAAGAAATTACAATGCGACAAAAATAGCATATGCGAAAATGGCTGTGATGTCATTTAAGTTTGTTAATTTAGAAATCAACACGAAAGGAGAGACTGCCTTGGTTCATGGAACAGATTACAGTAGTAAACCCCCTTTAATTTTCACCATCTTGGAACTTTATCTGGAGGCTTTTCTCTGGTATCTAAGACGGTTGTGTTCAATGCTGTAACATTGGGTTTACAGTATGTGGGAGGGCGTGCAGAGATTATCTGTACCAGGACCAATCAAATTCCACCTTGCCTGCATGGGGTCTATAAAGCACATGGGGCTTCAAAAATCAGCCTTCAGTAAAATTGGTTGGAAGTCAGATATCTTTTTTCAAATCATATGAATTCTTCCTGACTTAGTATAAGAAACAAAAAATGGTCGTTGTTCGTGTCTTTCACTGTTTAATACTTATTTTCCATCTTTTTTTTTTTTTTTTTTTTTGGTTTCTTTTTTTATTCACTGGTTTGATTGTTTTTGTGGTGATTCCCATCTTGTTTCTTTTGAGTGTTATTATATACACCAATTGGCTCTTACCAATAAATCATTAGTTTCCAGACAAAAACATTTGACCTCCTCACGTGCAACGTCTGGACTCAAATACCAAACATTCCGATTCAGGGGAAAGGGCGTCCGTTTCAGGGAACCCAGTCATTGGTGGTTCAATGAGACTAGGACGGACCCTTGGGAAAATACTCCACTACTAACATAAACCATACCTGTCCACTTAGTCTGGCGGAGATGACCATGGTGTCATAGCTAGATTATCAGTGAAATTGAAACATAAAATGTTCGGAGCGGAACTACCAGTAATTGGTCATTACAATGTTCTGTTTTCCTGAGACCCCACTGAGTCCCTGCACTTGATTTAATATCATGATCCTGCCACTAGGTAAAAAAGAATTTAGCAAAAACTGTTAAAGCCGTGACCGTATAAATCACCGTAAAAACCCTCTTAAAGGTTACCTACTGGAAAACGATTTCTTTGTAAGTTATATGTCTTTTCCTATTCTTTAGACATTAAATCTGAACTAACATTTAGCGTGTCCAAGTCCTATTATTATTGGGCTGTGTGTGGTTTGTAGGCTTTAACTAGATTGGTTACAGTTGGTATGTGTGTGAATTGCCTTGGTGGGAGATATGCCCTTTCCCGTGTGTGTGCCTCAAGTGGATGTTACTGAGCTGCTAGCCCTTACAGAAGCCAGATAGTCAAGGGAGGAGGACAATGAGCGTGGAAAAACAAACAAATGCAGGGTTAAAGGCCAACACACACAGCTCAGAGAAATTCTGCCTTACATGTATTTAAACGGATACAGTACGTCCACCCAAACAAACTTTCAATTGGGTTAATGGTCCCCAAATATAACCCTAGCGAAGTTTAAATTATCAAAATTTGCTCCGAAATTACCAACCATTCCCCAGCTGTAGCACAGACGCAGCCAGAATTGCCCGGAAGCAGCCAGTGTGTAGATTGAGCCTGAGACGTTGACCCATGTAATCATTGATTAAAATGAGGTGATGTAAATATATCTTTCCAGTAACACATCCCCTTAAAAGCCAACTAACAATTATAAATTAAGTTAATGTGATTTTTAGGTCTTTTAACACACAGGTCAATAAACTGATCGGCACCCATTGATAATTGGGAGGGAGACTTGCAAGGGCACTGACACAATCAGACACAATGTGACAGACCGGTCTATTAGTCCATCTTACTGTGTGTGTAACCCTTCTTACCTGTCCCTAAGATATGATAGGAAGAACCTGAATCAACACGGAGTTTGCTCTTAGCATGGTAAAGATCCCTAATTATCTCTTTCGTCAAATAAATCCCTCTGGGAACTACTTCATGTCTATCAAGGTGCATACGGAGAAGAGCCTGGGGCGACGATATCTTAGGGCAGGAAAACTGCAAATCACTGAACTGTATTTATGTCCGGTCTGGGATTTTTTTAACACTAATGGATTTTCAGCAACAGGTTTAAATAGGAAATTTACTTATACATTGGTTTACTTATAATAGCAGAGGAATCCGAAACGCTCCATTCATCTCTTGGTCTCTGTAATCCAAGCTGTATGGCAGCTTCATTATGTATAAACTATGAAGAATATGCTCATTGCATTAATATCTTCTTTCCATTACATAGATCGGGTCTAAGAAAATAGAAAGTATTTCAACGCACCCCCCAAGTCGTGTATGACGCTAAGGGGCCATCAGAAGGGCCCACACATTAGAATTGAAAGGGAAAGAGAAGTTTAGGGGTCCGGAACTACGCACCAGGGCATGGATATAATACTTGCCAGTTCATTGGAATATGCCCAGGGCCATTGGTAATACGCCAAAGTCAGTGGTTAATTACTGCCAGGGTATTGGTTAATCTGCCAAAGGTCATTGGTAATATGCTAAGGGCCTGGGTAATACTGCTAAGGGCATGGCTTAATACTGCTAGGGCATTGGTAATACTGCCAAAAGTCTTGGTAATACGGCTCAAGGGCACTGGAACAGCGCAACGTCATTGGTAATACTGCTAAGGGCACTGTAATACTGCTAAGGGCATTGGTTAATACTGCCAAGTAATTGGTAATACTGCCAGGCATTGGTATTATATGCCAAAGTATTGGTAATACGGTACCAGGGCATGGTATAATATGCACCAAAGTCATTGGAAAATACTGCCCAGGGCATTGGTAATACTGCCAAAGTCATTGTAATACTGCCCAGGGCAGTGGTAATACTGCCCAAAGTCATTGGTATAACTCCCAGGGCATTTGGTAATACTGCAAAGTCATGTGGTAATTACTGCCCAGGGCATTTGGTAATACTGCCAAAGTCATTGGTAATGACTTGCTAAGGGCATGGAATACTCGTAGGCATTGGTAATACTGCCAAAGTCATGGTAAATACTGCCCAGAGGGCAATTGGTAAGTACTGCCAAAGTCATGGTATATATTGCCCAGGGCAATTGGGTAATACATACCCAGGGCATATGGTAATACTGCAAAAAGTCATGGTAATACTTTTGCGGGCCGGGGCATGGTAATCTGCCAAAGTCATTGGTTATACTGCTAAGGGCACTGGTAATACTGCTAAGGGATGGGTAATACTGCCAAAGTCATTGGTAATATGCTAAGGCATGGTAATACTGCCCAGAGGCATTTTTGTTAATATACTGCCAAAGTCATTGGTAATACTGCTAAGGGCATTGGTAACTGCCAAAGTCAATGGTTATACTGCTAAGGGCACTGGTGAATACTGCCAGGGATTGGCCAATACTGCCACAAAGTCATTGGTAATTACTGCCCAGGGCATGGTACATTACTGCCAAATGTCAATTGGTAATTATGACTAAGGCACTGGTAATACTGCCCAGGCCTTGGAATACTGCCAAAGTCTTGGGTAATAGCTACTAAGGGCATTGGTAATCTGCCAAAGTCATTGGTAATAACTGCTAAAGGGCACTGGTTAATACTGCCAGGGCAATTGGCAAAATGCCAAAGGCATTGGTAATATGCCAGGGCATTGTATACTACTGCCACAACGTTATTGGTAATATGCTAAGGGGCATGGTAATACTGCCCAGGGCATGGTAATGACTGCTTTCAAAGTCATTTGGTATAATACTGATAGGGCACGGGTAATACTGCTAAGTGGCATGGTAATAACTGCCCCAAAGTTAGTTGGTAATACGCGAAGGGCACTGTTTGGTAATGCTGCGAAAAGGGCAGTTGGCAATACTATGGCCAATCATGGGTCAGCTAAAGGATGGGTAATAGCAGGATGCTATATCAGGGGTGTCGTTAGGCTAAGCTGTGAATACTGCCAGGGCATCGTGGTAATACTGCGCAAAGTCCTGGTAATACTGCTAAGGGCACATGGTGATACTTGCGAAGGGCATGGTAATACTGTCAAAGTCATTGGGTAGCATAAGTACTGCTTAAGGGTCATTGGTGGTAATACTGACAAGTCATTGGTAATACTGCTAAGGGCACTGGTGAATACTGCTAAGGGCATTGGTATACTGTCAAAGTCATTGGTTAATACTGCATAAGAGTAATTGGTAATACTGCTAAGGGCATGTGGTAATACTACCCAGGCATTGGTAATACTGCCAAAGTCATTGGTAATATGCTAAGGCACTGGGTAAATACTGATAGGGCATTGGTAATACTGTCAAAAGTCATTGGATAATACTGCCCAGGGCATGGTTTATATGCCAAATATTGGTAATACTGCAAGGGACTGGTACATACTTGCCCAGGCATGTAATACTGTCAAAAGTCATTGGTAATTAATTGCTAAGACATTGGTAATACTGCTTAAGGGCATTGGTAAAATGCTAAGGGCATGGGTAATACTGTAAGGGCATTGTAATACTGCCAAGGGGCATTGGTAATACTGCCCAGGGCGATTGGTAATAATATGCCAAAGTCTTGGTAATACTGCTAAGGGCATTGGGAATTACTTGCCAAGGCATTGGTAATACTGCCAAGGCCAGTTGGTAATACTTCTAAGGGCACTAGTAAGTAGTATACTGAAGGGCATTGGAAATACTGGCCAAGGGCATGTGGTAATGCGCTGTAGGGAACTGATAAACTAGTTACCCTTTAGTATTTTTGTTCGGGCCAGTCAGGATTTGGCCAGTAAGAGGTCACTGTGTAAAAGGATAACGGAAGCAGAGATGTGCTCTTTTCGAATTGGAACTTCCCCCAGAGGGATCCTGGGACTTAAAAATAGGTAGTCCCAGTAAGGGTGAGAATAGATTCTGTTGTAGATCATTCCAAGGAGTGACAGTTGGGGGGGTAGGGTTTTAGCTTGTGAGCAGCCTGAGCTCCAACAAGAGAGATTTATTAAGGAATAGAGTCCTGGGTAATCACCCAAGAATAGGGACATAGGCCAGCATAGGGTAGAAGATTCCACTACAGTGACCTGAGAGCTGGGGTGGCAAATGCCAAGCTGATTGTTTTTTATACTGTTTCCAATCCCTTGGTGTCGTGAGTAATGTGATATCTGTGCCATTGCTATGCACCTCTATTGGGCTACTTACAATGCTTTATAGTTAGTATTGTTTGTTAATATATAAGTACTGTTTAAGTTCAAAGAACCCTGGCGCCCATTTATTACATTCTAAATGAGAGTGTAGTTCAGCAACACCCTGCCTATAACTATGTAAGGGCCCACTCATGATAAATACAAGTCTTGTGACATAGAATATGGATAAGGCATGCACGTCTCTGTAGCAAACGAAGTTCCCCCATTTTTACATTTTCCATTACACTGCCAAGGGCATTGGGGGTGACTGCAATTCGGTCTGTTATTTTATTTTACAACGGGACTAAGTCTATGTGGCAATGTCAGTTCTGTATATTACCAAAAAATAGAATTGGCTGAATTTACAAGAAAACTGTAAATTCAAGGGCATCAATTTTGTCGATTTCTGTATCCAGACCAACATTTAATGTTGATATTCAATGGCAATTTAAAAGCTTCGAAATGTGTACATGTGAACACAATTAAATAGCGTCAGGATGGAGAGTGTCGGCTAATAATAGAATGGATGGGTCGGTTATATAGATGTTATGTGGGTCTGAGGGGTTTCAAGTTCCAACAAAAGTTTGAAAATCAGAAAACTCCAAATTTCAGTTAACCCTCGAACTCAAATTACAATTTGGTAACCGTCGAATACAGTGATCGATTTCATTAACCCTCGAATGCAGAATTTGGGATTACGGTAAACCCTAGAAAATGGCTAGCAATTTTGGTAATTCTTGAGTTCAGAATCTTCGAATTCGGTAACCCTCAAAATTCAGAAAACTGTAACCCTCAATATATATTTTCAATATATAATGTGAAGATTTTACAACATTGCGGTTGTCAAGAAAGAATAGTTTTTTTTTAAAGTTTTGTTATTTGTACGTTACATGTTCCCCAATCCACTCTCTGGTCCCTGAGCCATTAACAACTAACTTGTTTTATACTTAAATTTAATCGAACTTTTTTTCACGCCATTAACTTCTAGGGTCTATTTTAGAATTTTTGCGAATTTCGAAAATGGAATAAAACTTGCCTTTTCGAAAATATCTCTAGTCGTTCATAGTTAATATCATAAAATTCATAAGCTAGGGATTCTGGGTTGTTTCGAATATCTCTGATTCATCACTAGATACATTACGACAATGAAGAAAAAGGCCTTTTGCCTATTTCTACCAATACAAAGGATGTTCGGTTTCGTTATGATCAGCCGTTTTTTTAAATGGCGGGACTACAGGCCCTTCAAACAATCTTCCCTCTTAAGCTGTAAAAATGATGTCATATCGTATATGATAAAAGAAATGAAACTGTGTCAAAATGATTCTCGTCAAAACCTTTTTATTCCCCTTTAAATGGCATATCCAGTTCCGTTCATGTGTAAAAAACATCCATAAAAGTTGAACTGGTTATAAAAAAAAACCTCAAACACATATAAAAAATCCTCCAGGGGACAGAGCAGCCTCCAAATACATTAATACAAAACATTTAATGCCAGGCTTTCTACAAATTGTACAATTCGGACCCTGACTCTGCATCAGAAGCAAGGCCTAGCAACAGTTACTAAGGATATTCCCTCCCTGGGCAGAAATGTAAAGATTGCTCTGTGCTAGGTTCATAGTTCATGAATAACAAAACATTAAATAATAATAATAATAATAAAATATATATATATATAAATATAGGTTCAGTTTTCGAACTCTTCAAAATGTCCGGGAAATATCGAAAGTTTGAAATTTCAAAGTTTCCTTTTTTTAAAAAGTCTACTTTCAATTTTCGAAAATCGTATATTTTCTTTGGAAATCGTTCTACTTTTCAATTTCAACTTTCGAAAATCGTCTACCGTACTTTCTATTTTTGACTTTGAAAATTGTCTACTTTCTATTTTCGACTTTTGGAAATCGTTCTACTTTCTATTTTTTTGAATATTCGGCACTTGATTTTGATTTTGAAATCGTCTACTTTCTATTTTCGACTTTTGAAAATCGTTCTATTTATTTTCGACTTTTGAAAATCGTCTCCTTTCTATGTTCGACTTTCGAAAAAGCGTCTACTATATTTCGACTTTTGAAAAATGTTTTTCTACTTTCGATTTTCCACTTGGAAAATCATCTACTTTTTCTATTTTCGACTTTTGAAAAATCGTCTACTTTCTATTTCGACTTTTGAAAAATCGTCTACTTTCTATTTTCGACTTTTGAAAAATCGTCTACTTCTATTTTCGACTTTGAAAATCGTCTCTATTTCGATTTTCAAGTTGGAAAAAATCGCCTACTTCTATTTTCGACTTTGGAAATCGTTCTACTTTCTATTTCGACTTTTGAAAATCGTTCTCTACTTTTATTTCGGACTTTTGAAAATCGTCTACTGTTCTATTTTTGGATTTTGAAAAAGTCTACTTTCTATTTTGACTTTTGAAAAATCTATTCTAATTCTATTTTCGATTTTGAAAATGTCTACTTTCGATTTTCAACTTTGGAAAATCGTCTCTACTTTCTATTCCGGGGACTTTTGGAAATCGTCTTATACTTTCATTTTCGACTTTGAAAATCGTTACTTTCTATTTTCGACTTTTGAAAACCGTTCCTACTTTCTATTTTTGACTTTTGAAAATCGTCTACTTTCAATTTTCGGAAATCGTCTTACGTTTTCAATTTTCGATATAAAAATCGAAAAATTCTAAAAATTCGGGGGTTCCGTGAAATTCGGGCGTTCTGAAAGGTTTTGTTTGGGACTTTGATTTTTTAAACTAGGTTCTATTGGAAACCCACATTGAAGGGCCACAGTGTTGCAATATGAGGCTCCTTTTTCCTTCTTTGTTGCCGATTTATAAATTGCAGTGAGATTTGGGAGGATGCGGAGGAAAGGAAAGGAGTAGATAGATTTGACGGGGAGATGCTATTGGGGTCACGGTAAGGTAAATCCCACATGAAATCACAGCAAGTGTTGTGTTAAGGGCGTTTGACTTAATAAACATAAAGGAGCCATTTTGGAGGAGGTCCGTCTGCTCGCCGTGATTATCTATTAGAGTCTATGGTTAAAATGCAGCTGATGTAACTTTCCACACTGAAAAAAGTTCCTCTAATAAATCACAGGCAAGCTCTTTATAAAAGCAACAAATTCAACAGTCACTGGTTCCTAGGTTCTGGAACCAATGTTAGGTTTGCAGGCTTAAGGGTTACTCTGGGGCCAGACAAGGGGCCCCACCCATACCTCTATTAAAGAGTTTTCTACTCCTTTACAATGACCCAGGATCATAGTTCTAGTGCGTCTATCCAAAGTTACAGCTGTTTATACCTACAGTGGTCGGACTGAATTATAGGGGCCCAGTGAGGATGAGTAGGGGCCGCCGCCTTACACCCTAACTGATGTTTTGTTTATGAAATGCATTTATTCCCTTTGGCTCTGTATTTAAATCTTAGCAGTTTTCACCTGCTTTCTTGTGATGGGCTGTGGCGGCCCACCGCAGCAATTCCCTGTAAAACCTGTGAGCCAGTCTGACACTGCCTGTTACGCTTGCCAGCTTATTGACATCACCAGCACACTTTGCTGGTGATGTCATATGTGGCTTGAATATGCACTCTTGGATTCTACTGCCGGACCAAGGGATAATGATATCATCATAAAACTACCCAAGCCTTGAAACATCTCCTAAGGGTTGTCCATAGGCAAAGGAAAGTGATTTTAAAATGGTTGCAGACCTTTAGCTGAATAAAATATTCTTTTGGGGGGGGTGGGGCTTATGAAATGTGTCTGTCACAGCACTGGAGCAAACCAGGAAACGAAACCTTGAATTCCCAGAACTTTGAATTCACAATAGCTAGAGACATCATCCTGACTGTGTCGTGACAACTTCCATTTAAAAACAAGACAGTCCAGGTAAAAGGGTTTAATTTTAAAAATGGTCTAGTTTCAATATTGACTACTATGCTAGAGAACAGTAACATGTTAAGGAAATTGTATTGGCCATAGACATATACCTTATTATGTCACTAAGCGGGTTTTTTACAAGAGAACAATGTCTGTTTGTGCTTCCACCTTATTTATTTTGCAAAGAAACGGAATTGCATGCATCTGGGGTTAACTTGGAGAAAAGAAACCTCCTGAAAGCCTCCTAAGATATTTCAAGCGATATGATGTACTTAACACTTGATCATTTTAAACAGCAAAGCAAAAGCTTTAATCTCAATGTCTATCGCACAGCGAGACCCCCCCGGTTCCTTGGGAAATCAAAGAAATATCGATGTTTATACCAGGGCCAACGCTTGCGCAATTTAAACATCCCAAAGTCAACAATAGACTTTGCAGTAGTTGTGTGTTTGACCTATTGCTTAGACATGAAACATTGGTGGGACGTTAGACACCTTGACAATTGGATGGCTTACGTCTTCGATAATCCAAGATTTATTGCTCAAGGAGAAACAATCACCTTGAAGTTCACTTATTTAAATTTCTCTCCTTATCACCCAACCTCCCCTGTTTACTGGAAAACTTCCATCAGGCGGGACTGTGGTGTGGAGAGGTTAGCCCAACAAAGGACTGTTACAGGAATCTGCGCGCGATTGCTCATTAAACATTTAAAAACAACAGTTGGTTTCTTGTGTCTGCCAATATTTTAAGAAATTATCACGGTCGCTTCCTGTCGTTATGGCGGGAATGGTTTATATGAATCGAGATGCCCGTATTTCAGGAAATTCAATTCGGGCCATTAGTGACAGTCTGTCTTCCATCTCCTCCCCAACCAAATAAACAAACAAGCTCCCGTTTGTTTGTCTGAGTTAATTAAAAGAAGGGAAAATGAAGTTACTTTACAAACCTCAGGGACGCGTTTTGACGAAGTTGCCTAATTACGCTACAAGGCGCCGGCCAATCTGGGGAAGTTTGGCAACCTTGGGGCTAATCATATAAGGCGGAACGGAACAATGTGTTGCCAGTTTACAGAGAGGGAGAGTGGGCTTATGCTCTGGACATAATCAAGAGGTTCAGTTCAGTGGTCCAGTAGATTTGGCCACAGAGATAAAGGAAAAGGCTGATTCCTGGCAGTATAATATACCAGTGACCATGTCATACGGAATGTGCGTTAGTTACAATGTGCAATATTCTGCTGCAAAAAAAAAAATCACTTATATGTTTCTTAGATTTTTTGCATTGATATCTGTATCTACATTAACTACTTACTAATGACAAATGACTTTCCGTAACCCCACTTTAAAACAACTTCTCTTGCTTAATGAATACTGCCCTTCAGCTTATCAGAATGTGGATTAATCGACAATTTCATGGTGGCAAAAACCTTCAAGTACCTAGAACATGTGCTATATGTTACCCAGAAATATGTGCTATAAGTACCCAGACATGTGCATACGTTACCTAGAACATGTGCTATAAGTTACCTAGAACATGTTGCTATAAGTTACAGAACATGTGCTATAAGTTACCCAGAACATGTGCTATAAGTTACCAGAACAGTGCTAAGACCAGAACATGTGCTATAAGTTACCAGAAACAGTGTGCTATAAGTTACCCCAGGGTACCAGAACATGATGCTATAAGTTACAGAACATGCTATAAGTTACCTAGAACATGTCTAAGTTACTAGAACATGTGCTAGATGTACCCAGAACAGTTGCTATAAGTTTACCCAGAAATGTGCATATAGTTACCTAGAACATGTGCTATAAGTTACCTAGAATTGTGCTATAAGTTACTAGAATGTGCTATAAACGTTACCCAGTACAGACATGTGTAATAAGTTACCTAGAACATGTGCTAAAGTTACCTAAACATTGTGCTTAAGTGTATCAAGAAACATGTGCTATAATACCTAGAACATGTTGCTATAAGTTACACCTAGGAACATGTGCTATAAGTTACCAGAAATGTGCTTATACCCAGACAGTGCTATAAGTTAACCAGGAACATGTGCTATAAGTTACCAGAACATGTGCTATAAGTTACCTAGAAATCTAATACCGTAGCTATAAGTTACCTAGAAACATGTGCTATAAGTTACTGAACATTGTGCTATAAGTTACCCAGAACATGTGCTATTAAGTTTACCTTAGCAACATGTGCTATAAGTTACCTAGAACATCGTGCTATAAGTTACCCAGAACATTGGATATGAAGTTACCCAGAACAGTGTGCGATAAAGTTACCCAGAACATGTGCTATATATGTACCCAGAACATGTGCCTATAAATTGCTTAAACATGTGCTATAAGTACCAAGACGTGTATAAGTTACCTAGAACATGTGCTATAAGTTACCTTAAAACATGTGCTATAAGTTACCTGAAATGTGCTATAAGTTACCAGAACATGTTGCTATAAGTTACCTAGAACATGTGCGTATAAGTTAACCAGAAACATGTGCTCAATAAGTACCCAGAACATGCTATAAGTTACCAGAACATGTGCTATAAGTTGCCTCTAAAACATGGTGCTATAGTTACCCAGAACACTGTGCATAAGTTACCCAGACCATGTGCTATATGTTACCCAGGAACATGTGATATAAGTTACCTAGAACGCATGCTATGAGTACCTGAACATGTGCTATAAGTTACCTAGAACATGCGCTATAATCTACGCTTAGAACATGTGCTATAGTTACCATAGAACATGTGATATAAGTTACCTAGAACATGGGCTATAAGGTACTAGAACATGTGCTATAATTTACCCAGAATATGTGTATAAGTTAACCGAGAACATGTGCTATAAGATACCCAGAACATGTGCTATAGTACCAGACCATGTGCTATAAGTTGACTAGAACATGTGCTATATAAATTACCCAGGACCATTGTGCTATAAGTTACCTAGAACATATGCTATAAGTACCCAGAACATGTGCTAAAGTTACCTAGAACATGGTGTTATAAGTTACCTAGAACATGTCCTGTAAGTTACCCAGAAATGTGCTGTAAGTTATACTAGAACATGTGCTATACTTAACTAGAACATTGTGCTCACATTACCCAGAACATGTGATATAGTTACCCAGAACTGTGATATAATGGTAACCTTAGAACATGTGCTATATAAGTACCCAGAACATGTGCTATATGTTACCCAGAAACAGGTGGCTATAAGTACCAGAAACTATGTGCTACCATGTACCAGAACATGTGCTATAAGTTACCCAGAACAGTGCTATAGATACCCAGAACATGTGCTATAAGTTACCCAGACATCGTGCTATAAGTTAACTAGAACATGTGCTATAAGTTACTCCGGAAACATGTGCATAAGGTAACTAGAAACATGTGCTATAAGTTAACTAAAACATGGTATTACGCTAGAACATGTACTTACGTTACCCAGAACATGTGCTATAAGTTACCTAGAAACATGTGCTATTGAAGTTACCTAGAACCTGTGTATTATAGTTACCCAGAACATGTGCTATATGTTACCAAGAAAGGTGCTATAAGTGTTACCCAGAAACCTGTGACTATAGTTAACTAGAAAATGTGCGATAAGTGTACCCAGAACATGTGCTATAAGTTACCTAGAACATGTGGCTATAAGTTACCTCGAACATGTGCTATACGTTACCCAGAACATGTGCTATAAGTTACCTAGAACATGTGCTAAAGTACCCGGAAAAGTACTATAAGTAAATCAAACATGTGTATAAGTTACCTTAAAAATGTGCTATAAGTACCCAGATATGACTGATATAAGGTTACTGACAGCAACATGTGATATATGTTACCCAGAAACATGGTGCTATAAGTTACCTAGAACATGTGCTATAAGTACCCTAGAACATGTGTTATAAGTACCAGCAGAACAGTGCTATATGTACCCGGAACAGGTGCTATAAGTTACCAAGAACAGTGCTAAACGTTACCTAGAACAGTGATAAGTTACCCAGAACATGTGCTATATGTACCCAGAACGTGGGCTATAAGTTTACCTAGAAACATGTGCTCTAGAAGTTACCTAGAACATGTGCTATAAGTTACCCAGAACTTGTGCTATAAGTTACCAAGAACATGTGCTATAAGTTACCTAGAACATGTGCTATAAGTTACCCAGAACATGTGCTATACGTTACCTAGAACATGTGCTATAAGTTACCCGGAACATGTGCTATATGTTACCCAGAACAGGTGCTATAAGTTGCCCAGAACATGTGCTATATGTTACCCAGAACATGTGCTATAAGTTACCCAGAACATGTGCTATAAGTTACCTGGAACATGTGCTATAAGTTACCTAGAACGTGCTATAAAGTTACTAAAAATTGTGCTATAAGTACATGGACACAGTGCTCATACGTTACCCCAGACCAGTGCTAAAGTGACCTAGAACATGTGCTATAAGTTACCTAGAACATGTGCTATAAGTTACCCGGAACATGTGCTATAAGTTACCTAGAACATGTGCTATACATTACCTAGAACATGTGCTATACGTTACCCAGAACACGTGCTATAAGTTACCCAGAACATGTGCTATAAGTTACCTAGAACCTGTGCTATAAGATACCTAGAACATGTGCTATAAGTTACCCAGACCATGTGCTATAAGTTACCTAGAACATGTGCTATAAGTTACCCAGAACATGTGCTATATGTAACCTAGAACATGTGCTATAAGTTACCCAGAACATGTGCTATAAGTTACCTAGAACATGTGCTATAAGTTACCCAGAACATGTGCTATAAGTTACCTAGAACATGTGCTATAAGTTACCTAGAACATGTGCTATACATTACCTAGAACATGTGCTATAAGTTACCTAGAACATGTGCTGTTGGAGGTGTTTTTTCCCCCTCTTTATGTCAGATAAGAAGAATACTATGAATTGTGAAACGCGTTTGCCACAGATACAGTTTTTTATCAGTCAGTGCAACGCTGACTGGGCCTAGCAATGCGGATTGTAGATGCTGCATTTTACAAATGAGAATGTTTTCCTTCTGCAAGCTGTTTCACATTAATGATTTATCTGGCAAACAGACAGCTTGGAGAGCAGAGAGCGTCTCCCCCCCGGTCTGCAATGTTTGGGGTTGGAGTTTTATTTTTAATGCTCTCAAGAGTAAACATCGGATTTTTCAGTAGAATACAGTCGATTTGTGATGATAGTTTATTTATTTATATTGAGAGGGGAGTTCTGTAGTTTAATGGGCTGCAGGCACTAGTCTAGGTGGCAAATATAGGGAGGTGTAGAAATGTTAATTCAGGGCCTAAAACTTACCGTGTGTAACTAACAACATGCTTGGAATTGGTCTGACGTCTTCCGGGTGAATATAAAGGGGACTGTGACTTTAACACCCCCATAGTTTGACTAGAAATAGGAAATCAAGGATGTTTAGTTGACAGCCCTGCAAGACTGCCCACTAGAGGTCAATGTTGGCAACTACACCATCAACTGTAAAATTATCCCTACATATATCACAGTGTTTCTCAACTTTTTTATCTGTGGGGACCCCTTGAAACAATTTTCTTGCCTTGGGGGACCCCTACATAAAATAATGATTATATATTATTCGTTTTTCCCTCCCTCAAATCATCAAAATACATAATCTATACAAATATAAATGATAGATCTATACTGTATATATATGTATATATATAAATATCCCCAGGTGATGGGTCTATGCCATTTATCAACATTTTTATCCTTATGGAACCCTTGAATAAAAAATGCCCCCATTTAGATTGTAAGCTCTTCAGGGCAGAGATCTCATTCCTAATGTGTCGAGGCATGTTGCACTTATATCAATTTATACATAATTTATATAATGTGTTCTGAACTGATGTATGAAATTGTATTTAATTTAATTTTTATCTATCTGTATAATAGCTTGCACTTATCCCCTTGTTTGTATACTCTGTATTTTATAATGTACAGCGCTGTGTCCCCAAGTGGCGCTATATAAATTAACATATACATACATACTGTATAATCTGTATTGTTATAATGTACAGCGCTGTGTCCCCAAGTGGCGCTATATAAACATATACATACATACTGTATAATCTGTATTGTTATAATGTACAGCGCTGTGTACCCAAGTGGCGCTATATAAATAAACATATACATACATACTGTATAATCTGTATTGTTATAATGTACAGCGCTGTGTCCCCAAGTGGCGCCTTTATAAATTAAAGTGTACATACATACATACATACAAACACACATACATACATACATACATACATACACATACATACATACATACATACATACATACATACATACACACACATACATACATAAATACATACATACATACATACATACATACACACACAGACATACATACATACATACATACATACATACATACATAAAAACATTATTACTTATTTTTATTTATCTCTCATACATCAATACACAAAACACATAATTCATACAAATATGCTAAACATATATTTAGCAATGTATATGCATACATTGCTAAATATATAGAAAAATAAATACAGATTCTGTCAATCCGGACCCCCGGTTGAGAAACGCTGATATGTCATATATTAATGGGGTCTAACAGATTACAAATATTAATCAAGTGTAACATATAACATGTTTTATGAAATGAATAGAAGAACAAACCCATTTTAGTATCTGTACTAAGGGGCACTGTTGCTCTTTTGCGGTTATTAAAATGAATGTTTACTTCCCCTTTAATGTACAAAGACTGCACCAAGAAAAGACTTCAACACGAAAATCTTTTCAGTTTAAAAACATTAAAAAAAATCAAAAACCCGAGTTCAGTGTCACACTAAGGGAGCAGTGAATTATCTTCGCCTTCATGGCGTCTTTATTTGGTTTGGTTTTATAGCGAAATGCAATTCTTACAATAAAAAGAGCGACTCTTGGAACGCGTTTGTAAAACGTACGATTATTACTATTCCTGCGCTAAAGGAAAGGAACAATGGCAGTGTTTCTCCGTGTATTACAGGACTAAGTATGGTCATATAGGATCTAATACTGTATAAAGAACTAATTGAAGGGATCACCCTCAGACTCCAGGAATTATATAAAGCCTAAACCTTTTTATACAGCCAGTCCATTTATCACCCTTTTATAAAGTGACTCTTCTTGTAAGTAGCACTTACTTTAAATAGGTTTGTTGCCTCTATTCCAGTAATTGTTTTGCTCAGGCCTCTCCCCTTCCTGATTAATATGACCATTTGTGAGGACAAGCATGCTCAGTAATCACTATGAAGCAGCACTGGGAGAGGGAATTTCCCACCATGTACTTCACACATAGCAACTGACATCATTCCAGCTACAGCAAAACTTCACACAGCAGAACAGTTTATGATAATAAGGCACTTGATTGACAGCTGAAATGTAGGATGGTCTAAAGAAATAGGGGACAGATCAATTAAATAATGCTACAGTGTTCGTTAAGACGTATTATAATTTCCAGCAATTGGCAATATTATAAAACAAATTATTTACCCAGTACCGATAAACTTTTTTTTTAAATTTAGAGGAACATAAAGAAATTCCAGTAGTCACCAACAAAGAATCATAGCCCAGCCATGGCTATCTCTTGTTGGTCTGACTGGTCTTATAATATACAATATCCTCTAATTAATTTAGTTGAGCTTCTTTGTACCACTTCTAATTTGTCTGTCTTTTTACTTTACTCAGATGAGCCCAAACCTCTCAATGTCCCAATGTGATCCGTAATCAAACTTACGGTTGTTTTAATAGTCTTTGCAGCATCCAATAGGACCGTCACAACGGTAAAAGTCAACTTCATTATCAAAGGATTTACGAAAAAAAAAATAGAAAATTCCCTAGTTACATTTCCCCAATTCTGAGCAGTAAAACATCGGAGATCTGTTAATCACGTTGTGTAAATATAACAGGCGGAGGGTCTCAGGGAGGGGAAAGTTTGCAGTAGAAATCTAACTCTAAAGTTGTTTTTTAAGTTTACTATTTTTGTTCCCAGCTCCTGTTAGATTAATTGAAGAATGGGAGGTGAGACATTACTCCTTTACCTTCCATTCTTCGGTTAATGCAGAAACAGATTGGTTCTTTTATTTAAAGTGACACTATACTTGCTCCTCCCACAGTCAGTGTCAATGACAATCCTCCTATCTCTTACAAAGGAAAGCATAAGAAGGGGAGGGCAGACTTGGGGGAGTAGCCAGAGAGCTATTGGTTTTCCCTTTAAAAACAATCCAATCATTGTCCATCTCATTGTAGTTCACTCCCACTGGTAATCAAAGTTATTTAAGGAGAATTATACTCACCTCCCCATTGCTCCTCTTCCTCCACCTATTAATAGTACTTAGGGTGAGGATTAACATGCTAAGTCCCCCCTCCTAGATAGAGATGACCAAAGCTGGTGGGTTTTATCTAGTCAGCGGGTCCTTGGAACTTATTGATGCTTTGAAAATCCGATTCAAACCCTATTGAATTGTCATTTTTGGAATGTTCAATAGAAACTCTTGATTTTCGAATAAAATTTTTCAATTTTTCAAATTTGAATTTTCAAAAAAAAATTTTAAGAACATTTTTCAAAAAATCAGTTGAATCCACAGATTTTCTGAATCTAAAGCAGGTTCCTTTTAAAGCCGGGATTCATCCCTATCCTTAGGAACTTTACAGATCATAACTTCCCTAACCCTAACCCTCTTCCTTTTCTCAGCAGTCCACGGTGTAGCCAATGGGGAAATCCGATTCGGGACCCATCGATAATCATATATGCAGACGTGCAACATAGTGGGCGGATTGGGTTGTAAATTCTCTTCCACACATAAAGATAATAAAATCATTTTGCAGTCACATCACGTACAGCTATCAGGGCATTCTGGGAATCATACTGTCTTCGGTCTATTGCTCTGGCGCACCAGGGAAAAAGACCCCCCAGCTATTGCTGTGTCCTACAGGCGCCGGTAGAACTGGGACCCACACATGGTTCTCTATGGGATTAACCTACATATGTGACATGATCAGTGTCTGCCCTGATAGACCCACGTGTTACCCTCCCACAATTCACCTGCTCCCTTTATATAAATTCTCTCCGCTCAGACATATCCAACAGTTTGATTTATGCTGAAATCTCATAAGGGAAATGCCGACTCTGTCTGAACAATGGTACATTATTCATCTGTCGTTTCCCAAACACTGAGATAAAGGAATAAGGTCTGAGTCAGTGGCATTAATTAATGATGTCTCACCTGACAGTATCCTGCTTCCCTCCCCATCCTGGTACTATGAGAGAATGGGAATTGATACATTTTTTACCTACAGAAAAGATACAGCAGGTTTTTATTCTTTGGTGAATTAAAGATGAACTAGAAAATATAAATAACAACAGGAAAAAATCAGGCAGGGCCTTAAGCTCTGCACACACGCTGAATCCATTCACACGCTGAATCCGTACACACGCTGAATCCGTACACACGCTGAATCCATACACCACGCTGAACCATTACACGCTGAATCCGTACACACGCTGAATCCGTACACACGCTGAATCCATACACACGCTGAATCCATTACACGCTGAATCCATACACACGCTGAATACCATTAAACACGCTGAATAACATTCACACGCTGAATACATTCACACGCTGAATACATTCACACGCTGAATAAATACACACGCTGAATCTGTACACACGCTGAATCCGTTCACATGCTGAACATTTACACGCTGAATCCATACACACGCTGAATCGTACACACGCTGAATCCATTTACACGTGAATCCATACACAGGCTGAATCCGTACACATGCTGAATCCATTTACACACTGATACATACACACGCTGAATCCGTACACACGCTGAATATTTACACACTGAATACGTACACACGCTGAATCCATACAAACGCTGAATCGTTCACATGCTGAATCCATTTACACGCTGAATCCGTACACGGCTGAATCCATTTACACGCTGAATCCATACACACGCTGAATCCATTTACACACTGATACGTACACACGCGGATCCGTACACACGCTAATACGTACACACGCTGAATCATTTACACACTGATACGTACACACGCTGAATCCATTACACACGCTGAATCCGTACACACGCTGAATCCGTACACACGCTGAATCCATTTACACACTGAATACGAACACACAGCTGAATCATACACACGCTGAATCCTCCGTACACCAGCTGAATCCGTTCACAGCTGATCCATACACAGTTGAATCCATACACATTGGATCATACACAAACTGGATCCGTTCACACGCTGAATTTGTTCACATGCTGAATCTGTACACACTTGAATTTACAACCATACACATGTGATTCTCAAGCGGAATTTCTGTTCGTGCGTCGTCGCTCTCGACTTACACCCGAGCTAAATTAACGTGTGTACAGAGTTTAATCAAAAGGAATCCTTCATTAAAGTAATTTTATCAGATTAATTCTTTCCGCAAAGAAGCAACTTCAGTAAACAGTCAAGTTCTCCATGGACTTTGGCTCCACCCTTACCACTGGGTACAAAAGTGAACAGTGAACCCTCTATTGGGAAGGGGGTGGATTCAATGGCGTGCACTTTAACAAATAGAACAATCAGACACCTTAGTTGTTTTAAAGCTTTTCAGAGTTTCTGCTCTGCTAGTGCTCCTGGGGTCTAATGTCAGACTGTGTCCCCCCACGTCTTGGCTGAAAAATAAGTGTGTTATAAGTCAAACTAATTACATCTCAGCATCCTTGAATCTGTTACTGACTGACGGTCGAAAACAGTGGGACTCCATATAATTCATTATAGCTTAATAACTCCATCGGTGCCTGGGGTCGAGACCGAGACTTCAGATAATACGTGGACCCTTTTAACTGTTTATTTCAATGATCGGTGTATTTCCTTACATACAGAACTTGGCCTAAAATAAACACACGTGGCTCGTTTATAAATTCCTCTTGCAATGAGCCCATCTTCTTATTTTCCCTATGACAGATAGAGCCTGTGGATGAAGCACGGATCATTGTTTTGCTGGGGGGCCCAGTGATTCCCCAAGTAAGATGGTCACCCTGTGGACTCCACTGTATATCCTAATGGTCCTCTGGCTGCGTTACTGTACACTGGTATGTAAAGCGCTCCGCATAGAATACATCAAGGTTTTAGTTCTACTTCTAATCTAATCTCCCTTATTTTTATGAGGGCTACGCCACACTGCTGCGGTTTTTTTTGCGATTGCGCTTGCGATTTTCCAAAATTATTGAAAAAGCGGCAACGCAAAAAAAAAAAACGCGCGTTTTTTGGTGCGATTGCGTTTTGGTTCGCATTTTTAATCGCAATCGCATGCATTTTCCTATACTTATTGAAGAAATCGCAATCGCAAACGCAACGAAAAATCGCACATGAAATCGCATGCTATTGCGTTTGCGTTTCAGTGTGGCCGTGCCCTTACTGGACATTTTTACCCCCCCTGCTTTTTACAAGGCGTTTTATTCTTTCACCAGCACAGAGCTGATTTATTTTGTTCTTGTTAAATGGAAGCAGAAGTCATTTGAAGGAAGGCGATGGATACGGAGGATATGCAGTGCGGTGGATACATCTCCCAGCGTCTCTCTTGCTCTTGCTGGTGCCCGGCTAGTGGAGTGGGTAATGATGAGCAGAGAGCCCTCGTACACCTAATGGCTCCTGGAGAGATTGCTTTCCCAGACGGTTTCATATACACTAAAAGCAGCCAAGTGCTGCCATAATCAAGTGGAAGGTACACGGGAAATGTTATTCTGCTCCCCAAATAAAAATTCACTTCTCATACAGGGGATAAGATCGACTCCGGAACTATACACTAAACAATTATCGCGTTAAGGGGAGGCAAAGATGGAAAATGTGTTAACGCGAATATACTACATACTATAATGTGATCATATTCCTTCTCTGTATATTTATTTATACATATGGGTGGGAGCTGCCATATTGTTTCCCTTAGACAGTACAGTATGAGGGTATAGCTTATTGTGTATACAGAACATTCCTCTCTGTATATTTATATTTATAACATATGGGTGGAGCTGCATATTGTTTCCCTTAGACAGTAAGTATGAGGTATAGCTTGAGATTTGTTTTTTATTTATATATTTAGTAAAATTGATAGGTTATGTATGTACAGAACATTCCTTCTCTGTATATTATATTTAAACATATAAGTGGGAGTGCCATTGTTTCCCTTGACATACACAGTATGAGGGTATAGTTTATTGTGTGTACAGAACATTCCTTTCTGTATATTTAATTTATACATTGGGGGAGCTGCCATATTGTTTCCCTTAGACAGTACAGTATGAGGGTATAGCTTATTGTATATACAGAACATTCCTTCTCTGTATATTTATATTTATACATATGGGTGGGGAGCTGCCATATTGTTTCCCTTAGACAGTACAGTATGAGGGTATAGCTTATTGTATGTACAGAACATTCTCTTGTATATTTATATTTATGGGTGGGAGCTGCATATTGTTTCCCTTAGACAGTACAGTATGAGGGTATGCTTATTGTGTACAGAACATTCCTTCTCTGTATATTTATTTATCATATGGGTGGGAGCTGCCATATTGTTTCCCTTAGACAGTACAGTATGAAGGTATAGCTATTGTGTTGTACAGAACATTCCTTCTTGATATTTATATTTATACATATGGGTGGGAGCTGCCATATTGTTTCCCTTAGACAGTACAGTATGAGGTAAGCTTATGTTGTGTACAGAACATTCCTTCTCTGATATTTTATTTATATATATGGGTGGGAGCTGCATATTGTTTCCCTAGACAGTACAGTATGAGGGTATAGCTTATGTGTTGTACAGAAACATTTTCTTCTGTATATTATACTATGGGTGGGAGCTGCATATTGTTTCCCTTAGACAGTACAGTATGAGGGTATAGCTTATTGTATGTACAGAACATTCCTTCTCGTATTTATTATATTATACATATGGGGGGGAGCTGCATATTGTTTCCCTTAGACAGTACAGTATGAGGGTATAGCTTATTGGTGTACAGAACATTCCTCTCTGTTATTTATATTTATACATGGGTGGGAGTGCATATTGTTCCCTTAGACCGTACAGTATGAGGGTATAGCTTATTGTATGTACAGAACATTCCTTCTCAGTATATTTATATTTATACATATGGGTGGGAGGCGCATATTGTTCCCTTAGACAGTACAATATGAGGGTATAGCTTATGTGTGTACAGAACATTCCTCTCTCTGTATATTTATATTATACATATGGGTGGGAGCTGCCATATTGTTTCCCTTAGACAGTACAATATGAGGGTATAGCTTATTGTATGTACAGAACATTCCTTCTCTGTATATTTATATTTATAATATGGGTGGGAGCTGCCATTTGTTCCTCTTAACAGTACAATATGAGGGTATAGCTTATTGTGTGTACAGAACATTCCTTCTCTGTATATTTATATTTATACATATGGGTGGGAGGCCATATTGTTTCCCTTAGACAGTACAGTATGAGAGTATAGCTTATTGTATATACAGACATTCCTTCTTGTATATTTATATTTATACATATGGGGGGAAGCTGCCATATTGTTTCCCTTAGACAGTACATAGAGGGTATAGCTTATTGTGTGTACAGAACATTCTTTCTCTGTATATTTATATTTATACATATGGGTGGGAGCTGCCATATTGTTTCCCTTAGACAGTACAGTATGAGGGTATAGATTATTGTGTGTACAGAACATCCCTTCTCTGTATATTTATATTTATACATATGGGTGGGAGCTGCCATATTGTTTCCCTTAGACTATACATATTGGTGGGAGCTGCCATATTGTTTCCCTTAGACAGTACAGTATGAGGGTATAGCTTATTGTGTGTGCAGAACATTCCTTCTCTGTATATTTATACATATGGGTGGGAGCTGCCATATTGTTTCCCTTAGACAGTACAGTATGAGGGTATAGCTTATTGTATGTACAGAACATTCCTTCTCTGTATATTTATATTTATACATATGGGTGGGAGCTGCCATATTGTTTCCCTTAGACAGTACAGTATGAAGGTATAGCTTATTGTATGTACAGAACATTCCTTCTCTGTATATTTATACATATGGGTGGGAGCTGCCATATTCTTTCCCTTAGACAGTACAGTATGAAGGTATAGCTTATTGTATGTACAGAACATTCCTTCTCTGTATATATTTATACATATGGGTGGGAGCTGCCATATTGTTTCACTTAGACAGTACAATATGAGGGTATAGCTTATTGCATGTACAGAACATTCCTTCTCTGTATATTTATATTTATACATATGGGTGGGAGCTGCCATATTGTTTCCCTTAGACAGTACAAAATGAGGGAATAGCTTATTGTGTGTACAGAACATTCCTTCTCTGTATATTTATATTTATACATATGGGTGGGAGCTGCCATATTGTTTCCCTTAGTACGAGGGTATAGATTTATGTATGTACAGAACATTCCTTCTCTGTATATTTATATTTATACATATGGGTCGGAGCTGCCATATTGTTTCCCTTAGACAGTACATTATGAGGGTATAGATTATTGAATGTACAGAACATTTCTTCTCTGTATATTTATATTTATATTTATACATATGGGTGGGGGCTGCCATATTGTTTCCCTTAGACAGTACAATATGAGGGTATAGCTTATTGTGTGTACAGAACATTCCTTCTCTGTATATTTATATTTATACATATGGGTGGGAGCTGCCATATTGTTTCCCTTAGACAGTACAATATATTAATTACTATACATTGTATAATAACGTATTAATTACTGTACATTGTATAATAACGCATTAATTACTATACATTGTATAATAACGTATTAATTACTATACATTGTATGATAACGTATTAATTACTGTACATTGTATAATAACGCATTAATTACTATACATTGTATAATAACGTATTAATTACTATACATTGTATGATAACGTATTAATTACTGTACATTGTATAATAACGCATTAATTACTATACATTGTATAATAACGTATTAATTACTATACATTGTATGATAACGTATTAATTACTCTAAAGCAGGTCCTTTTAAAGCCGGGATTATCCCTATCCTTAGGAACTTTACAGATCATAACTCCCTACCCTAACCCTCTTCCTTTTCTCAGCAGTCCACGGTGTAGCCAATGGGGAAATCCGATTCGGGACCCATCGATATCATATATGCAGACGTGCAACATAGTGGGCGGATTGGGTTGTAAATTCTTTCCACAATAAAGATAATAAAATCATTTTGCAGTCACATCACGTACAGCTATCAGGGCATTCTGGGAATCATACTGTCTTCGGTCTATTGCTCTGGCGCACCCAGGGAAAAAGACCCCCAGCTATTGCTGTGTCCTACAGGCGCCGGTAGAACTGGGACCCACACATGGTTCTCTATGGGATTAAACCTACATAGTGACATGATCAGTGTCTGCCCTGATAGACCCACGTGTTACCTCCCACATTCACCTGCTCCCTTTATATAAATCTCTCCGCTCAGACATATCCAACAGTTTGATTTTAGTGAAATCATTAAGGGAATGCCGACTCTGTCTGAACAATGTACATTATTCATCTGTCGTTTCCCAAACACTGAGATAAAGGAATAAGGTCTGAGTCAGTGGCATAATTAATGTGTCTCACCTGACAGTATCCTGCTTCCCTCCCCATCCTGGTTAATATGAGAGAATGGGAATTGATACATTTTTACCTACAGAAAAGATACAGCAGGTTTTTATTCTTTGGTGAATTAAAGATGAACTAGAAAATATAAATAACAACAGGAAAAAATCAGGCAGGGCCTTAAGCTCTGCACCACGCTGATCCATTCACACGCTGAATCCGTACACACGCTGAATCCGTACACACGCTGAATCGTACACACGCTGAATCCATACACACGCTGAATCCCATACACGTGAATCCGTACACAGCTGAATCCGTACACACGCTGAATCCATACACACGCTGAATCCATTCACACGCTGAATCCATACACACGCTGAATACCTTCACACGCTGAATACTTCACACGCTGAATACATTCACACGCTGAATAACATTCACACGCTGAATACATAACACGCTGATCTGTACACACGCTGAATCCGTTCACATGCTGAATCCATTTACACGCTGAATCCATACACACGCTGAATCCGTACACACGCTGAATCCATTTACACGCTGAAACCATACACAGGTGATGTTACACATGCTGAATCCATTTACACACTGAATACATACACACGCTGAATCCGTACACACGCTGAATCCATTTACACACTGAATACGTACACACGCTGAATCCATACAAACGCTGAATCCGTTCACATGCTGAATCCATTTACACGCTGAATCCGTACACGCGCTGAATCCATTTACACGCTGAATCCATACACACGCTGAATCCATTTACACACTGAATACGTACACACGCTGGATCCGTACACACGCTGAATACGTACACACGCTGAATCCATTTACACACTGAATACGTACACACGCTGAATCCATACACACGCTGAATCCGTACACACGCTGAATCCGTACACACGCTGAATCCATTTACACACTGAATACGTACACACGCTGAATACATACACACGCTGAATCCTCCGTACACACGCTGAATCCGTTCACATGCTGAATCCATACACACGTTGAATCCATACACACATTGGATCCATACACAAACTGGATCCGTTCACACGCTGAATTTGTTCACATGCTGAATCTGTAACCAATCTGAATTTTACAACCATACACATGTGATTCTCAAGCGGAATGTTCGTTTTGCGGTCGCTCTTGGACTTACACCCGAGCTAAATTTAACGTGTGTACAGAGTATTAATCATAAAGGAATCCTTCATTAAATGTAATTTTATCAGATTAAATTCTTTTCTGCAAAGAAAGCAACTTCAGTAAACAGTCAAGTTCTCCATGGACTTTGGGCTCACCCCTTTACCCACTGGGTACAAAAGTGAACAGTGAACCCTCTATTGGGAAGGGGGTGGGATTCAATGGCGTGCACTTTAACAAATCAGAACAATCAGACACCTTAGTTGTTTTAAAGCTTTTCAGAGTTTCTGCTCTGCTAAGTGCTCCTGGGGTCCTAATGTCAGACTGTTGTCCCCCCACGTCTTGGCTGAAAAATAAACATGTGTTTATAAGTCAAACTAATTACATCTCAGCATCCTTGAATCTGTTACTGACTGACGGTCGATAAACAGTGGGACTCCAATAAATTCATTATAGCCTTAATAACTCCATCGGTGCCTGGGGTCGAGACCGAGACTTCAGATAATACGTGGACCATTTTAACTGTTTATTAATGATCGGTGTATTTCCCTTACATACAGAACTTGGCCTAAAATAAACAACACGTGGCTCGTTTATAAATCCTCTTGCAATGAGCCCATCTTCTTATTTTCCCTATGACAGATAGAGCCTGTGGATGAGCACGGATCATTGTTTTGTGGGGGGCCCAGTGATTCCCCAAGTAAGATGGTCACCCCCTGTGGACTCCACTGTATATCCTAATGGTCCTCTGGCTGGTTACATGTACACATGGTATGTAAAGCGCTCCGCATAGAATACATCAAGGTTTAGTTCTACTTCTAATCTAATCCCTTATTTTTTTAGAGGGCTACGCCACACTGCTGCGGTTTTTTTTGCGATTGCGCTTGCGATTTCCAAAATTATTGAAAAAGCGGCAACGCAAAAAAAAAAAACGCGCGTTTTTTGGTGCGATTGCGTTTTGCGTTCTGCATATTTTAATCGCAATCGCATGCATTTTCCTATACTTAGAAGAAATCGCAATCGCAAACGCAACGAAAATCGCACATGAAATCGCATGCTATTGCGTTTGCGTTTCAGTGTGGCCGTTGCCCTTACTGGACATTTTTACCCCCCCTGCTTTTACAAGGCGTTTTTTCTTTCACCAGCACAGAGCTGATTTATTTTGTTCTTGTTAAATGGAAGCAGAGTCATTTGAAGGAAGGCGATGGATACGGAGGATATGCAGTGCGGTGGATACAATCTCCAGCGTCTCTCTGCTCTTGCTGGCCTGCCCCGGGCTAGTTGGAGGTAATGATGAGCAGCAGAGAGCCCTCGTACACCTAATGGCTCTGGAGAGATTGCTTTCCCAGACGGTTTCATAATATACACTAAAAGCAGCCAAGTGCTGCCATAAATCAAGGGGAAGGTACACGGGAAATGTTATTCTGCTCCCCAAATAAAAATTCACTTCTCATACAGGGGATAAGATCGACTCCCGGAACTATCACTAAACAATTATCGCTGTTAAGGGGAGGCAAAGATGGAAAATGTGTTAACGCGAATATACTACATAACTATACATGTGATCTAATCATTCCTTCTCTGTATATTTATTTTATACATATGGGTGGGAGCTGCCATATTGTTTCCCTTAGACAGTACAGTAGAGGGTATAGCTTATTGTGTATACAGAACTTCCTTCTCTGTATATTTATATTTATACATATGGGTAGGAGCTGCCATATTGTTTCCCTTAGACAGTACAGTATGAGGGTATAGCTTATTGTATGTACAGAACATTCCTTCTCTGTATATTTATATTTATACATATAAGTGGGAGCTGCCATAGTGTTTCCCTTAGACAGTACAGTATGAGGGTATAGTTTATTGTGTGTACAGAACATTCTTCTCTGTATATTTATATTTATACATATGGGTGGGAGCTGCCATATTGTTTCCCTTAGACAGTACAGTATGAGGGTATAGCTTATTGTATATACAGAACATTCCTTCCTGTATATTTATATTAAATATGGGTGGGAGCTGCCATATTGTTTCCTTAGACAGTACAGTATGAGGGTATAGCTATTGTATGTACAGAACATTCCATCTTTGTATATTTATATTTATGGGTGGGAGTGCCATATTGTTTCCCTTAGACAGTACAGTATGAGGGTATAGCTTATTGTGTGTACAGAACATTCCTTCTCTGTATATTATATTTATACATATGGGTGGGAGCTGCCATATTGTTTCCTTAGACAGTACAGTATGAAGGTATAGCTTATGTGTGGTACAGAACATTCCTTCTCTGTATATTTATATTTATACATAGGGTGGGAGCTGCCATATTGTTTCCCTAGACAGTACAGTATGAGGGTATAGCTTATTGGTGTACAGAACATTCCTTCTCGATATTTATATTTATATATATGGGTGGGAGCTGTCATATTGTTTCCCTTAGACAGTACAGTATGAGGGGTAGCTTATTGTGTGTACAGAACATTCCTCTCTGTATATTTATACATATGGGTGGGAGCTGCTATATGTTTCCCTTAGACAGTACAGTATGAGGGTATAGCTTATTGTATGTACAGAACATTCCCTTCTCTGTATATTTATATGTATACATATGGGTGGGAGCTGCCATATTGTTTCCCTTAGACCGTACAGTATGAGGGTATAGCTTATTGTGGTACAGAACATTCCTTCTCTGTATATTATATTTATACATATGGGTGGGAGCTGCCATATTGTTCCCTTAGACAGTACAGTATGAGGGTATAGCTTATTGTATGTACAGACATTCCTTCTCGTATATTTATATTATACATATGGGTGGGAGTGCCATATTGTTTCCCTTAGACAGTACAATATGAGGGTATAGCTTATTGTGTGTACAGAACATTCCTCTCTTCTCTGTATATTTATATTTATACATATGGGTGGGAGCTGCCAATTGTTTCCCTTGACAGTACATATGAGGGTATAGCTTATTGTATGTACAGAACATTCCTTCTCTGTATATTTATTATTTATAGATATGGGTGGGAGCTGCCATTTTGTCCTCTTAAACAGTACAATAGAGGGTATAGCTTATTGTGTGTAAAGAACATTCCTTCTCTGTATATTTATATTTATACATATGGGTGGGAGCTGCCATATTGTTTCCCTTAGACAGTACAGTATGAGAGTATAGCTTATTGTATATACAGAACCATTCCTTCTATGTATATTAATTTATACATATGGGTGGGAGCTGCCATATTGTTTCCCTTAGACAGTACAATATGAGGGTATAGCTTATTGGTGTACAGAACATTCTTTCTCTGTATATTTATATTATACATATGGGTGGGAGCTGCCATATGCTTTCTCCTTAGACAGTACAGTATGAGGGTATAGCTTATTGTGTGTACAGAACATTCCCTTCTCTGTATATTTATATTTATACATATGGGTGGGAGCTGCCATATTGTTTCTTAGACAGTACATATGAGGGTATAGCTTTTGTATGTACAGAACATTCCTCTTCTGTATATTTATACATATGGGTGGGAGCTCCATATGTTTCCCTTAGGCAGTACAATATGAGGGTATAGCTTATTGTGTGTACAGAACATTCCTTCTCTGTATATTTATACATATGGGTGGGAGCTGCCATATTGTTCCTTAGACAGTACAAATATGAGGGTATAGCTTATTGTGTACAGAACATTCTTTCTCGTATATTTATATTTATACATATGGGTGGGAGCTGCCATTGTTTCCCTTAGACAGTACAGTATGAGGGTATAGCTTATGTGTGTACAGAACATTCCTTCTGTATATTTATATTATACATATGGGTGGGAGCTGCCATATTGTTCCATAGACAGTACAGTATGAGGGTATAGCTTATTGTATTACAGAACATTCCTTCTCTGTATATTTATATTTATACATATGGGTGGGAGCTGCCATATTGTTCCCTTAGACAGTACAATATGAGGGTATAGCTTATTGTGTGTACAGAACATTCCTGTCTCTCTGTATATTTATATTTATACATATGGGTGGGAGCTGCCATATTGTTTCCCTTAGACAGTACAATATGAGGGTATAGCTTATTGTATGTACAGAACATTCCTTCTCTGTATATTTATATTTATAGATATGGGTGGGAGCTGCCATATTGTTTCCCTTAGACAGTACAATATGAGGGTATAGCTTATTGTGTGTACAGAACATTCCTTCTCTGTATATTTATATTTATACATATGGGTGGGAGCTGCCATATTGTTTCCCTTAGACAGTACAGTATGAGAGTATAGCTTATTGTGTATACAGAACATTCCTTCTATGTATATTTATATTTATACATATGTGTGGAGCTGCCATATGTTTCCCTTAGACTGTACAATATGAGGGTATAGCTTATTTTGTGTACAGAACATTCCTTCTCTGATATTTATTTATACATATGGGTGGGAGCTGCCATATTGTTTCCCTTAGACAGTACAGTATGAGGGGTATAGCTTATGTGTTACAGAACATTCCTTCTCTGTATATTTATATTATAACAATGGGTGGGAGCTGCCATATTGTTTTCTCTTAGACAGTTTAGTAGAGGGTATGGCTTATTTGATGTACAGAACATCCTTCTCTTGTATATATACATATGGGTGGGAGCTACCTATTGTTCCCTTAGACAGTACATATGAGGGTATAGCTTATTGTGTGTACAGAACATTCCTTCTCTGTATAATTTATACATAGGGTGGGAGCTGCCATATTGTTTCCCTTAGACAGTACAGTATGAGGGTATAGCTTATGTGTGTGTACAGAACATTCTCTCTGTATATTTATATTTATACATATGGGTGGGAGCTGCCATATTTCCCTTAGACAGTACAGTATGAGGGTATAGGCTTATTGTGTGTACAGAACATTCCATCTCTGTATATATTATATTTATAATATGGGTGGGAGCTGCCATATTGTTTCCTTAGACAGTACAGTATGAGGGTATAGCTTATTGTGTGTACAGAACATTCCTTCTCTGTATATTTATACATATGGGTGGGAGCTGCCATATTGTTTCCCTTAGACAGTACAGTATGAGGGTATAGCTTATTGTGTGTACAGAACATTCCTTCTCTGTATATTTATATATATAAGTGGGAGCTGCCATACTGATTCCCTTAGGTAATAGGAATAGGAATTCCATCTCTGTATATTTGTATTGATATATTGTCTATGTGGGCTGATATGATAAATTATATCTCTATCAGAGAAACGGGGCACAGGTTCCTAAATAGATAAAGCTTTATATAACGAATCCCTTGCAGTTACAAAAGCCCAAATGTGGTAAAATAAATAATAAAGTCAGAGTTTTTTGAGTGAAATCTCAATAGTGAGTAAGTTCCCCTCTACCTTTTACCATTATAATATCATTATAATATGATTATAAGCTGAGCTGTTTGACTGAGTAAATCGCGCATTGAATAGCGGTGACAGGAGGCGGTAGAAAGAGATGTGAATAGGAGCTGATTGCTCTTTGGGGTTTTATTTGGCCCATAGAAATGGCTCATTAATGGAACTTATCAAGTCATTGGTGCAGCCTTTTAAAAGTCCGAACGCACATCGGATGCACAGGCCGAAGCACAGGCCGATGCAGGACACCTGAGCACAAGACACAGGCATGATAAACGGAATTTGAACACCGTTGCTCGTGAATAATCTTCAGGTATCTAATATTGGGTTTGGAATTGTCCAACGAGCAAAGCTTTATCAGCAACAATCTGTCACACTAACAACGTCATGTACTGGGGCGCCATTGCAAGACGGTTTAATATTGGCACCTGATTTTTGCAAAAAATGCCACCCTGCCACCCTAACTGCCATCTTAGGAGAAAGCAATATTGTAATGTGGATTTATAGCCCTGAAACATGGTTGAAAACCTTGGGGAGCATGTTTAGCACAACTAATATGGATATTCTTGTTTTAAAGGAGAACTAAGCCTTGTGAGCATGTGCACCTATTGGCCACACCATTTTTTTCTATACAGATGTATCTATATCAATATGGAAGTCCCTGATAATACTGCTAACCAGCTAATTTAATTTTTTTTTTAAAATGTTGCCTCTATTTTCTATTCTGTTCCTAGCAAAATATAAAGTTTTTAAATGTACCTGATTTCATTGTGTATGCTGTGGTGGCTTAGCAGTCTAATGCTTGATAGAAAAAAAACAAAGATTAAGTCTGTTTTTGTATTAAAAGCAAAGGAATATTTGTTGGAGTTGGTAATTGGGGAGAGATTGTTTTCACCCCCTGTTAAATCTTAGCTTAGCTATGGCAGGACTTTTACCAGAACAAAGAGGTGGATTATGGGAGCTAGTATCCGGTTAATAGCTTGTCTATCTGTGTGAATGTGTGTCTACTGGGACAATATTGTCTGTAGACATTAGTTTCCATTGGATCTACCATGGAGGTTTTCTTTAGAATTAGTGCTACGCTGCCTGTAGCAGGTACATGAAGATAAATATATCACCAAGTGTTTAAAAACATATTCCATCAGATCTGGTAAGATTTTATGCCTTTAATGTTTCTGTTTTTTGTTTTTTACAGATAAACAGTTTGCACATAAGCTTAACTTGCCCTTTAAACTTAAAGGGGTGGATCAATCTGAGCAACAATGGGTAACTCCCAGAATTCCATATTCAGAAATGCAAATTTTAACCCAAAAAAAAAAGAACCAGGTTATGCTAATTTTAAATAATATCTCATCTTCATTTTCCATATTAAATCTTTTGACTGATTTCTGCAGATTGCAGCAGGATTTAATAACCAAGCGCTCAGCCTTTGTAGCTCCACATCTCCTTATATTTATCTTATTAAACATACTACATTAACCTTGCAAATATGCTAATGACTTGATGCTGCCGCTTCCACAAGTAGCAGATGAAACACATTAGCATTTTAACATTATTTATTCCTTTTTGGTTGTATCCTGCAGAGGGCAGAGAACACAAAAAGAACAGAAAAAAACAAAACAAAAACGAAGTGTTGATTGGCTCCTCACTTTTAAAACCCAGAATATTTTTTTGTTCATGATTATGATTGGTAGACAGTTGGGTTCCGCCTACGAGGAGCTTGCATAGGGACAAAGGCTATCTCAAAACAAGTATTGCATTATTGTTCGTCAGTAAGTTATCCAAAATATTTTAGCTAGCAATATCCACAGAAGGATCAAGGAATGAAGTTATTTTACAAGGGCAGCTTGTCCTAGAATGAAAGGTTACCCTATTTAATGTATTATATTTATGGTTTACCACAAAGGATGGTATTAATAAACTGATTTGTACTGTAACTCTTTAACTGGCAGCAGTAGAGATGTAATGTGGGTTCGATAAGAACCCAGTTTCGAATCGAATCTGAGGGTTTCGAAGCCCCAACAAAACTTTCGGAACTATCGAATTTCACGGAATTTCGAAAATTGAAAGTAGATGATTATAGGAAATCGAAAGTAGATGATTTTTCAAAAATCGAAAGTAGATGATTATAGGAAATCGAAAGTAGATGATTATAGAAAATCCAAAGTAGACGATTTTCAAAAATCAAAAGTAGACGTTTTCGAAAAACGAAACTCGAATTTTCGAACTTTTCCCCGAAAATTTTAAAAGTTCGAAAACGGAAAGAAACTCAACAGTTTCAAACATCTCTCGTCAGCAGTACAATAAACAGGTCTCAGAAGAAATTTCCATACCATGGAACTCTTCTTTTTGTGTTACCTGTAGTTTATAGCATTGTTTGCTTTTGATTAAACCGTGATGCGAGTTAAATTTGAGCGCAGGTGACAGGGTAAATTGAATTCTCAATTCCTGCGAGAGATGAAATATCGAGAACTTGACATCCTCACATTAAAACTCCCCAGTAGGATCACTCTGTCTGCTAGGATAGTTTAGAAATCATTCCAGACATCAAACGCAGCTATGTGACAAATATATCTTGTGTCCCAAATCTATCTTGTTTCTATTTTTCAAAGATCTATTCTTTGGATTCCTACAAAACTTAATATTATTGATCTAAATCTTTTTTTACCTCTTCTGTATAATATGTCTCCTGACTGTAAGGATTTAATATCACATTATGCTTCTTTTTACTCCGTACTCTGTGATTAGAGCATGCCCACTGGTATCTTACTGCTGGGACAGAGTATCATTGGTTGAATCATAAGCCCCACCCCAAACATCTAAATCATTTTTAAAGCTAGCCACAAGTCTGAAACAAAAATAAAAACTGTCCTGGAAAGGGACAGAGAATGGTTGCAGGTCTGTAACTAGCTTCAGAAAAAATAAAAAAATTGGGAATTCATGTGTCTGTTACAAAGACTCAGAGAGACAGTGCAGACTAGGAAATGTAACCCCCATAGAAGCTAGAGGCGCCAACCAAGGAAAGCTTTTTTTTGTTTGAAAGGTTCGAGAGAACTACTTTCCTTGCATTATCGCATAGCGGCGCCCATTACTTTAAATAGCACCGCTATGTGTTAACGCACCAAACGTTTGCTGGAGCCAAGTGTGACCGTTTCATTTATAATGGGTATGAGATGATGTACCATCTCACTGCATGGAATCACAAGTAGAAATGTCTGAAGTTCGGTCCGTTTTCGAACTTTCGAACTTCAGTAAGAGTTTGAAAGTTCGAAAACGGACCCATTGGGGAGTGATAGTTCGAAAAGTTCAGAGGTTTTACAGATAAACTAACAATGGTAACTTACTGTAAATGGTTGTGGCACCTGGGAAATGGTCTGGGGAACATGTCACTGTCACCAAAACCTGGTTTGCGCAAGCTAATTTCGAGGCTTACTGAAAATCGAAGGCTACATTTGAGGGTTACCGAACGATACATTCTAGGGTTAGCGAACGGCCCGTAAATTCGATAATTATCGAAATTACAATAAGTATCAAATACTTGAGCTCGCAAAAAACGAACTAGTTTGAGCTCAAACTAGTTTGAATAGTTCGAGTTTGTCCGAACTCATAAAGTTCGGCTCTGAATCGGGTTTGAGTTCGGTTCTAATCACAAGTGGCGCATTATAAATAAAATTATACATACATACATGCATACATACATACATACATGCATGCATACATACATACATACCAACACGCTGCCTAGTGGGAATGAATGGAGTTGACCCTTACTACATTAGGACATACAGACGCCTGTTCCTCAGATCTCCGTCTATGTCGCTGTACAGATAGCGGCGCAGCGCTAGTCAACAGCAAAATCCTTTATTCTTTCTCTCCATAGCAACGCAGCGAAGACAGAAAACGGAGAGAGAAAAATGCATTTTAATTGGAACTTTATCTAGTTAACAATGGAGCTTTTGGTGTAACACTATCCAGGTGATTAGTGGAAATTGTTTGAAATGTGTTTTCTCTCTTCATCAATTTGCCATCTGTCTGATAATTGACAAAGTCTCACAAATGGAAGCAATGGATTTCCAAGTAAAACAATACCCAGGAGTCATGGTCTGTATCTTTATAAAGTGTGCTTAGCTATGACATTGCTTATAATTGGTGTTTGACTAGGTCATCAGTGTCACATGATAATAAAACTTGTGCATTATGGGAAATAATTGACTGGTATGTCTCCACCTGTGCTTTTATATGGAAATTAATTAGTGGAACTTAATATCCTTATATTTTACAATAGGGGGTAACCACACGTACTAAATACTCTCCGTGCGCTATGGAATAAACACTTCTAATAGTCACGTGACAGTGTTTCCAACATGGCAGCTGGCCGTGCTAAAATAAAAATCCATTTTCTACGTTCTTCGTTGCTCTATTCAACGTAATGTACCGTAAGCTTTAAGTCATTTTTTGAAAGGACTGTAAAAGGCAAAATGGCCCAAGATCAAAGCATCGTCCCTAATTTATTTACTTTTGGTTATCTAAGAAACCTTTATTAATTTTGCAAACATGTCTAGTTATTCTTTCACATAAAAAGACAACTGGGTTTTATGCTTTAATGTTCTTTTAAATTCCCATTAGACATAAAGGAACTTCTAGGAAGCGGAGAGTCTGCCAGGTCATGTGCAGTAAGAGAGTTGCCGTTAGGAGATGAAGAGGTTTCGAGAGAAATGCAATTGGATCTGTCAGAGCAACAAAGACAAATCCCGTGGGAGATTACGTGTCACTGTCTGATAATTACCCACTTCTGATTCTCTACCTAATACGATGACCGTTCAATAATTGGCCAGGAAAATCATTTCCATGTTTTTACATTGACCACCACCAAGATTTGCTATTCTCTGCTTCGTCATGGTTAGTATAGAAAAAAGTATTATCTCTCTCTACAATATAAGGGACAGTTTCTAGCTCCCTTTTACGCGTTGCCTTTTCCAGCAGACCAAACCCCCCTCAATTACATCACAGCATACACCCCCTCAATTACATCACAGCATACACCCTCTCAATTACATCACAGCATACACCCCCTCAATTACATCACAGCATACATCCTCTCAATTACATCACAACACACACACCCTCAATTACATCACAACATACACCCCCTCAATTAGATCACACCATACACCCCCTCAATTACATCACACCATCTACCCCCTGAATTACATCACAACATACACCCACTCAATTACATCACAACATACACCCGCTCAATTACATCACAACATAAACCCGCTCAATTACATCACAACATACACCCCCTCAATTAGATCACAACATACACCCGCTCAATTACATCACAACATACACCCACTCAATTACATCACAACATACACCCCCTCAATTATATCACAACATACACCCCCTCAATTACATCACAACATACACCCACTCAATTACATCGCACCATACACCCCCTCAATTACACCACAACAGCACATTTTCTGTTCTACTTCCTCCTTCTTTAAGGAAATATACAGATAAGATATCTCATTGAATGAACTAATTCCTTTAACTCAATATAGTTCAATAAAAAGGCAAGAAAACCAAAGTTTAAACACAGGTCCCTCGACTACAATGCAGACAACAAGGTAAGACGCCCTTGAATTAGTAACATCTCCCTCTACTCATTCACAAGTCCACGCACGGCATCTTAGAGAATATTTTAAGATTGAAACATCTATTTGCCAAGTTCATTCAGTTCCCAGTAAACCAAGTTTGTTCTAGGAAAAGTCAAAACTCCACTCTAAACCCTCCATGTTATCCCCCCAGTACAATAGTCAGATCTTGGCTGTTTTATTGTCTTAACTTTTCAGGTTTGTTGGCTCGGAGTGCAGAGACTTCTGTAAATCTTTTTGCATTTGTGATAGACCTTTTGTTATTTATCTGCTCAGCTTACGAACAGGAATTGTACAGGAATATAAAGGGAATACGGAACTACTGAAACTATTTACTCAATGCCGAAATGGGGGGGTTTAATGTCAAATGTATTACAGAATTCCCAGTACAGACTTCATTTATTTGTCTATCACAATAGTCTATCCCAGAAACAAAACATACTTCAGCCGTATCTCAAAACTCTGTTTTAAATGGATAATTTGATATAATTTATTAGGCTTTCCTAATATGGGGTGAGATAGACACACATCCCAAAATACAGGGAGATTCAATGAAAGTTCTTATCATTTAAAATGGTGCTAATTTTGCCCCAACCAATCAGATCTTATTTAACATTTGAAAGTTAAAATCTGATTAGTTGGGGCAAAATTAGCACCATTTTAAACGATAAGAATTTTTTATTGAATAACCCTTTTAGTGTTAGGGTTAGTGTTGGGGTGAGGACACATTCGGACAATAATTCCTGGGACAATGTCGAAGATTGTGATGTCACAGCCAATGTAGCAGTATCAAGGTTGGTGGTTCCTGCTTACACCATGAGCTGTGACATCACTAGCAAGCCTCTGGCTAGAGAGCATGCCCACTTTTATCCTACCGCTGGGACAGAGCATCATCAGCTGCACCGTAAGCCAACGCTTCATCAGGATAATTATTAACCCCTCGTTATTGTTTGGTAAGCGAGGGACACGTGGCTCTCTAAGGCTGGGTACACATCATGAGATAAATTCATTGTGACCAACCGCTTGCCACCAGCCAGAACGAAGCACTGTAGATGGTCGTAAAAGTAGCTGTGGCGGACAGTTCCCATAACCCGACCCATCTGATCGGCCATACGTATGTATGTATGTATAATTTATTTATAAATCGCCACTTGGGGGCGCAGCGCTGTACAGTAATAAAATACAATAAAGTCATACGAGGAGGATAAATACACAGATAGTTCAGTATATAAATATATCACTTATATAAATAGAAGTGCTAGGGCTTTGCCACAAGAGGAAAGGAGGTCCCTGCCCCGTAGAGCTTACAATCTACGTATATACTGTATATTAGTGCCCCTAGTGGTTTATAGCGTTCATAGTCACAACAACTATCCAGAAAATGTGACAGCTGATTTTATAGATTCACTGTTCATGAATAAGGTTTATAAGTAATTGTCATTTTTTCACCCCTGTGTAATCATAACAATATGAGAATTAAGGGGCATATTAATAATCGTTCTACTGTATGGCCACGATTATAAATGTTATATGGGCGCTTCCACGCAGTTGTAAAATACCGACATGTTCCTACAATACTGCGCTGGAGGGTTGTGGTTCCAGATTCTCTTTACTCTGGGATCATCTGAAATTTGTTTTTAGACTTATTGTAAGTTCCCCTTTAAATAGCCTTCCCCTTAACATTTCCACTTCCGCACATTAGATGAGAAGTCGCTGTTCTACGTGTGTAATTAATCTGTTTGCTTATTCTGACAGTTGTCGTAATGTTGAAACAACTTATTGCGCGTTCGCAATGATTTATTTTTTTAACATATTATTCAAGATAAATTTAATTTAAAAAGAAAATATTTTTAATCATGTGATTATTTTAAAGGAATGAATGAGCTCAAGGAAACTGGGAAATTAAACATCTGTGGCTTGGAGTTTAAAAAGAATCTTTAACACTATAAATCTTTGTTTAAATATTCACTTAAAGGGTAAGTTCACCCTTAAAGGTGTCGGTCCGGCTTGTAGTTCCAGCGGGCAGGGGGAGCCGGACCAGAACAGCACCGGAACAAGGAGATGTAAGTAGAGATTGGAAGCGATGAATATAGTGGGTGGGGGTGGGAGGCTGTGCCCTGCAAGATGTAAAACGTTTTTAAAGAGGGTGGACTTGCCCTTTAAAACAAAAAACGAGCACCTTGTTATCTGCCCACAACCCTAACTGCTATTTGTACCAGTTTATTACATGTATTTGTAACCAGATATTTGATGATAAGTCTGTTCCATTCTGGTAAAGGTATCTGCCTCCTCCATCTGCTCAATGAGCTTTTTATGAGCTTGAGAATGTGCAGAGAAGGCAGCAGGTGAAACAGCAGTCAGAATGGGGACAATAATTATCTGGATAGAAAGTAATTATACACAGAATATATAAATTGGTGGTTGGGGGCAGTAAACTGACAATTATTTTGCTGGCCCTTTAAATATTTTTTTATGCATTTCTACCAGCATTACCATTCAATTACCCCACGGATGCCCATCAACCCAAACGAGCTATTCTGCATCTTGTGGAACTTTCAGGGGGGTAATGGGTGGAAGTGGCCATTGGTTTCAGTGGTGGTTTTCTATGCAGGTTGGCCAACTCCAATTTAGCCGCTACCTTCAAATCACTCAAAACTTTATTTGCAAATGTGACAACCCGGACAAACAAGGCATGTGTAATAAGAAAGTAACATAGTTATTCTGAATTTAAAAAAGACAAAAAGTCAGTTTATTAGTGAATGTTAGGGTGGGCCACAGTGCAACGCCCAGGAATCGCGCACCAAATCACGAGCGTTATCGCACGTGATTGTGTGCACAATTCTTGTGCGTTTTGCGTTCGCGTTACCAAAACGCGAATGGATGCGCAATTGCATGCGCATTGGAAATCGCGGGAATTTTCGCGTTCCCACGATTTTCATTTTACCGAAAATCGTGGGCGCAAACGCGCGAAAAACGCGCTAGTGTGGCCTAGCCCTAACACCATAGAATATTGATGCCTAACCCACCCCTGGCCCAATCAGTGTAAACTGCGGCCCAGGAGGGTTGGGAATGGCAGCGAGCAGTTTGAGGGTGTGGCCAGTCTAGGGGTGGGGCATGGCCAGTCAGTGGCAGAGCCAGAAAGCAGGCAGGTTACTAGCTGGGGTGCCAATAGTGCGGCCCCCAGCCTGAGTCAGGTTTGGCACCACTGCCATAGAACAGTGCATTAATGCCCTTGAAATCAGTGATGTAAACCATTGCCAAAGGCTGGCACATTAAAGCATTTGGCCCGTTATGGTAGATTGACATTGCCGGTACGTCCAATCGGTTTGAACTGATTTTCATACAAACTTGATTCAAAGCAAATACGGCATTTTCCCCAATTCCTGGCAGATCCTCCGGCACTTAATAGGCAGCACAATGTGTCCTCATTCATTTAATTATAGCTGGTAGATCGGTTATTAATTGGCCAAATTACAGCCCGTAGGTACGAGATATAAGTCATTCCTGATCTGCTCCTAATGACGACGTCCCCAAGCCCCATGTCTGGTGATGTAAATGGTTTAACCCTTTCCTGTTATCTCCCGCCTATCTAAGGGTTAAATCCCCCCATCCGTTATCCAATCAGGTCTTACTTTACATTACTAAAGCTGCATTACACAAGCACAATCTATTATTTGGTTGGTTCCGGATGAGTCATTTTTTGAACCAAACCCCCTTAGTGCCCCACCCACGCCCATGAATAATTAATCAGATGTAAATACGAGGAAATTGCTGACTCAGTTCTGATCCAAACTCTATTTTCCGAAGCTCTGGAGGGGTTTCAAGGCTACGGGGACCCAACGCACAATTGATTTTTCCAACACTAATGACAGTTCATCGCTGCAAAGCAAACTTTCATTTATGTCCGTCCTTCTGTCACGCCGCCGGTAGCCATGAAAAACAGCTGCTGCCCTTTAAGAAACCGCTGTGCCTTCTAATATGGTACAACGAACAGATGGGATCTTATTAGGGGACGTTTGCAAGTCACAGCTTGACTGGGACGGAAATTAAATTTGCTGACATATTCGCTGGTGGCGGGAAAGAGATTCGTGTACGACAGGAAAAAGCTCCCGGCTCTTGGCCTGATGTCGGCCATCTTGGTACGGGGAATGAAACAACACAAATGACTTCTCATTTACAAAACGCTACACGTGTTTGAACAAAATGCATGAAACAGACGTGAAGTGTTGGAATGCCCAGAGTTAAAATGTCAGAAAGAGAATCAAATCCCTAAATAAAGTGAGCGGGCTTCTTCTATTCACGGTCTGCTAAAGCCTGACTATTGTTATCCATTGTGGGGGGTTATTTTACTATAACCTACCCCTGTAGTGGATTTCTATGGGAGGAACTGTAAGATTATAGCCTTATAATCTTACAGTTCCAGGAGGAGAAGGATACCAGAAGCCACAAAGAGGTAGGGTAGGTTATAATAAACAATGCACCCCCAACTGTAAATTAAAGGAATATTAGAAGTCACCTTGGAGTTTCATGTCCTGTATAATAGGCACTCGGCCTGCGGCCTCGTTCTTTTATATGGTCACGGAACTCCTCGGTGACTTCTAATATCCTTATAATTTACAGTAGGGGATACATTTTCCTTATAATACATGAGTGGTACCCAGAGTTCCCTGTATAACTCAGTCTGTGTCCTTGTACCTTTGTATAGACACAGAACTCCTCAGTGACTTCTAATATCCTTATAATTTACAGTAGGGGATACATTATCCTTATAATACATGAGTGGTACCCAGAGTTCCCTGTATAACTCAGCCTGTGTCCTTGTACCTTTATATGGATACAGAACTCCTCAGTGACTTCAATATCTTATAATTTACAGTAGGGGTACATTATCCCTTATAATACATGAGTGGTACCCAGAGTTCCCTGATAACTCAGTCTGTGTCCTTGTACCTTTATATGACACAGAACTCCTCAGTGATTCTAATATCTCTATAATTTACAGTAGGGGATACATTATCCCTTATAATACATGAGTGGTACCCAGAGTTCCCTGTATAACTCAGTCTGTGTCCTTGTACCTTTATATGGCACGAACTCCTCAGTGACTTCTAATATCCTCATAATTTACAGTAGGGGATACATTATCCCTTATAATACATGAGTGGTACCCAGAGTTCCCTGTATAAATCAGTCTGTGTCCTTGTACCTTTATATAGACACAGAACTCCTCAGTGACTTCTAATATCCTATAATTTCAGTAGGGGATACATTATCCCTTATAACACTGAGTGGTACCCAGAGTTCCCTGTATAACTCAGTCTGTGTCCTTGTACCTTTATAGACACAGAACTCCTCAGTGACTTCTAATATCCTTATAATTTACAGTAGGGGATACATTTCCTTATAATACATGAGTGGTACCCAGAGTTCCATGTAACTCCAGTCTGTGTCCTTGTACCTTTATATGGATACAGAACTCCTCAGTGACTTCTAATATCCTTATAATTTACAGTAGGGGATACATTATCCCTTATAATACATGAGTGGTACCCAGAGTTCCCTGTATAACTCAGTCTGTGTCCTTGTACCTTTATATAGACACAGAACTCCTCAGTGACTTCTAATATCCTTATAATTTACAGTAGGGGATACATTATCCCTTATAATACATGAGTGGTACCCAGAGTTCCCTGTATAGCTCAGTCTGTATCCTTGTACCTTTATATAGACACAGAACTCCTCAGTGACATCTAAAATCCTTATAATTTACAGTAGGGGATACATTTTCCTTATAATACATGACTGGTACCCAGAGTTCCCTATATAACTCAGTCTGTGTCCTTGTACCTTTATATAGACACAGAACTCCTCAGTGACTTCTAATATCCTTATAATTTACAGTAGGGGATACATTATCCCTTATAATACATGAGTGGTACCCAGAGTTCCCTGTATAACTCAGTCTGTGTCCTTGTACCTTTATATAGACACAGAACTCCTCAGTGACATCTAAAATCCTTATAATTTACAGTAGGGGATACATTATCCCTTATAATACATGAGTGGTACCCAAAGTTCCCTGTATAACTCAGTCTGTGTCCTTGTACCTTTCTATAGACAGAACTCCTCAGTGACTTCTAATATCCATATAATTTACAGTAGGGGATACATTATCCCTTATAATACATGAGTGGTACCCAGAGTTCCCTGTATAACTCAGTCTGTGTCCTTGTACCTTTATATAGACACAGAACTCCTCAGTGACTTCTAATATCCTTATAATTTACAGTAGGGGATACATTATCCCTTATAATAACTGAGTGGTACCCAGAGATCCCTGTATAACTCAGTCTGTGTCCTTGTACCTTTATATAGACACAGAACTCCTCAGTGACTTCTAATATCCTTATAATTTACAGTAGGGGATACATTATCCCTTATAATTTACAGTAGGGGGTGCATTATTCACTATACTAACTATTCTTTTATTAGCTGATGTTGCGTATTGTATAAAACCGGGACTGAGGTTCCTTAAACCAATAAAAATAAGAAATGTTGCGACAAAGCAGAGATGGCCGAAATCACCATTTTTGTTCCATTTTCGGATTCCAGGATCTCGGGAAAATCCCAAAGCTCCAAAAACCCGGAAACATTTTCAGTTATTATAGAATGTTCGAATGGCGTTATAATTGAGGATTATCAAAAATACCCTCGAACGTTCGATAATCTTTGAAAATACGATCGGAGACTATTTTGGATTTCCAATCGTATCTTCGATAATCCTCGAACGTTCAATAATCATAGTAAATAGGCTCCGAAGAACAGAAACCCGGACAATCTGTTTTCAAAAATGCCAAGAATTAGGATGGCTGCAGGTAGTATTTAGGGCTAGGCCACACTAGCGCGTTTTTCACGCGTTCGTGATTGCGCCCGCAATTTCCGCTAAAAAGGAAATCATTGGAACGCGAAAATTCCTGCGATTTCCGATGCACATGCAATTGCGTTCGCGTTTTGGTAACGCATGCGTTTACCATTTTTGGTGCGTTAACGCATGAGTTTCCATAACACAAATATGGCAAAAACGCACACGCAAACGCAAAATGCACAAGAATCGCACACACAATCGCGTGCAATAACGCTCGCGATTTTGTCCGCGATTCCTGTGCGTTGCAGTGGCCTCAGCCTAACTCTCCACTGGCCGCGAGTCAACAGGAATGTTCAAAACTAGAAACTTCAACCGATTCATCGATCTTTTGTCCCCTTGTCACTAATCATTACTGTCACTATAATTGTGTTTACTTAAGTCCGAAATCAAGTTTATTTAAAAAGTTTCCCCCTTTAAATTTTTTTTTTATTTATTGGAGAAACTACGGGGGTCGATATTAATTATTTAATCTGACGTTACCTGTCTGAGATCCCAGGATGTAGTAAATCCTGCAAGATTTCACAGCAAAGCAACATCATGGTCAGGTAAGATGTTCCGGTTTGCACCATATGGGTAAAACATAACTATATGTAGAAGTCATGCCAAGCTACAGAAGTCATGTCAAGCTACCATATGGGTAAAACATAACTATATGTAGATGTCATGCCAAGCTACCATATGGGTAAAACATAACTATATGTAGAAGTACAGTAGGGGATACATTATCCCTTATAATACATGAGTGGTACCCAGAGTTCCCTGTATAGCTCAGTCTGTATCCTTGTACCTTATATAGACACAGAACTCCTCAGTGACATCTAAAATCCTTATAATTTACAGTAGGGGATACATTTTCCTTATAATACATGACTGGTACCCAGAGTTCCCTAATAAACTCAGTCTGTGTCCTTGTACCTTTATATAGACACAGAACTCCTCAGTGACTTCTAATATCCTTATAATTTACAGTAGGGGATACATTATCCCTATAATACATGAGTGGTACCCAGAGTTCCCTGTATAACTCAGTCTGTGTCCTTGTACCTTTATATAGACACAGAACTCCTCAGTGACATCTAAAATCCTTATAATTACAGTAGGGGATACATTATCCCTTATAATACATGAGTGGTACCCAAAGTTCCCTGTATAACTCAGTCTGTGTCCTTGTACCTTTCTATAGACAGAACTCCTCAGTGACTTCTAATATCCATATAATTTACAGTAGGGGATACATTATCCCTATAATACATGAGTGGTACCCAGAGTTCCTGTATAAATCAGTCTGTGTCCTTGTACCTTTATATAGACACAGAACTCCTCAGTGACTTCTAATATCCTTATAATTACAGTAGGGGATACATTATCCCTTATAATAACTGAGTGGTACCCAGAGATCCTGTATAACTCAGTCTGTGTCCTTGTACCTTTATATAGACACAGAACTCCTCAGTGACTTCTAATATCCTTATAATTTACAGTAGGGGATACATTATCCCTTATAATTTACAGTAGGGGGTGCATTATTCACTATACTAACTTCTTTTATAGCTGATGTTGCGTATTGTATAAAAACGGGACTGAGGTTCCTTAAACCAATAAAAATAAGAAGAAATGTTGCGACAAAGCAGAGATGGCCGAAATCACCATTTTTGTTCCATTTTCGGATTCCAGGACTCGGGAAAATCCCAAAGCTCCAAAAACCCGGAAACATTTTCAGTTATTATAGAATGTTCGAATGGCGTTATAATTGAGGATTATCAAAAAAACCCTCGAACGTTCGATAATCTTTGAAAATACGATCGGAGACTATTTTGGATTTCCATCGTATCTTCGATAATCCTCGAACGTTCAATAATCATAGTAAATAGGCTCCGAAGAAAAGAACCCGGACAATCTGTTTTCAAAAATGCCAAGAATTAGGATGGCTGCAGGTTGATTTAGGGCTAGGCCACACTAGCGCGTTTTTCACGCGTTCGTGATTGCGCCCGCAATTTCCGCTAAAAAGGAAATCATTGGAACGCGAAAATTCCTGCGATTTCCGAGCACATGCAATTGCGTTCGCGTTTTGGTAACGCATGCGTTTACCATTTTTGGTGCTAACGCATGAGTTTCCAAACACAAATATGGCAAAAACGCACACGCAAACGCAAAATGCACAAAGATCGCACACACAATCGCGTGCAATAACGCTCGCGATTTTGTCCGCGATTTCTGTGCGTTGCAGTGGCCTCAGCCTAACTCTCACTGGCCGCGAGTCAACAGGAATGTTCAAAACTAGAAACTTCAACCGATTCATCGATCTTTTTGTCCCTTGTCACTAATCATTACTGTCACTATAATTGTGTTTACTTAAGTCCGAAATCAAGTTATTTAAAAGTTTCCCCCTTTAAATTTTTTTTTTATTATTGGAGAAACTACGGGGGTCGATATTAATTATTAATCTGACGTTACCTGTCTGAGATCCCAGGATGTAGTAAATCCTGCAAGATTTCACAGCAAAGCAACATCAGGTCAGGTAAGATGTTTCCGGTTTGCACCATATGGGTAAACATAACTATATGTAGAAGTCAGCCAAGCTACCCATATGGGTTAAACATAACTATATGTAGAAGTCATGCCAAGCTACCATATGGGTAAAAACATAACTATATGTAGCGGTCATGCCAAGCTACCATATGGGTAAAACATAACTATATGTAGAACGTCATGTCAAGCTACCATATGGGTAAAACATAACTATAGTAGCGGTCAGGCAAGCTACCATATGGGTAAAACATAACTATATAGTAGCGGTCATGCCAAGCTACCATATGGGTAAAACATAACTATATGTAGCGGTCATGCCAAGCTACATATGGGTTAAAACATAACTATATGTAGCGGTCATGCCAAGCTACCATATGGGGAAAACATAACTATATGTAGAGGTCATGCCAAGCTACCATATGGGTAAAACATAACTATATGTAGCGGTCATGCCAAGCTACCATAGGGTAAAACATAACTATATGTAGAAGTCATGCCAAGCTACCATATGGGTAAAAACATAACTATATGTAGCGGTCATGCCAAGCTACCATATGGGTAAAACATAACTATATGTAGAAGTCATGCCAAGCTACCATATGGGTAAACATAACTATATGTAGCGGTCATGCCAAGCTACCATATGGGTAAAACATAACTATATGTAGAAGCCATGTCAAGCTACCATATGGGTAAAACATAACTATATGTAGCGGTCATGCCAAGCTACCATATGGGTAAAACATAACTATATGTAGAAGTCATGTCAAGCTACCAATGGGTAAAACATAACTATAGGTAGCGGTCATGCCAAGCTACCATATGGGTAAAACATAACTATATGTAGAGGTCATGCCAAGCTACCATAGGGTAAAACATAACTATATGTAGAAGTCATGCCAAGCTACCATATGGGTAAAACATAACTATATGTAGAGGTCATGCCAAGCCCATATGGGTTAAAACATAACTATATGTAGCGGTCATGACAGCTACCATATGGGTTTAAAACATAACTATATGTA